>JABJVR010003056.1:7602-44162 GCA_025773905.1 Chitala chitala | reverse complement strand
GTAAGTAAATGAAGCACAGAGCCATGTCCAACAGTAAGTAAATGAAGCACAGAGCCATGTCCAACAGTAAGTAAATGAAGCACAGAGCCATGTCCAACAGTAAGTAAATGTCCTGCAGCAACTTTGACTCCTTGACCTGGACCCACACAGATTCCTCTTATGAACTCTCCTCCTTGCACGCCCATGAGGTGATCAGGCCTGCAGAAGATGCAGGATACAGGGCACCTGAACTTTAGTTTGTCTGGCCACTTGGCACCGCTGCCAGCGTGGTAAACAAGATCTGAGAGGATTTTAACAACTTCAAAATGATTGAGTGGAACCTAACAGCTACTCCATGGTGGTGTTCCGGGGAGAACTAAAGACAAATTTAAAGTGTGTGTTCCATGTGCAATAATTTACACCTTTCCCAGAGGCATCAGAGCTGCGTAATTTTTTTTTTTTTTTTTGACGCGTCTTCTGCCTTCAAAAACATCTCATCCTGATGGTTCACATCGCTGTCAGCTAATATATTTCACTTTCCCCATGAGTATTAGGGAAAATCTCACTAAGATGAGCAGCAGCGTGGAGAAAATATGAGCCATCAAACTTGGTAAGTGAAAAAGGTGTGTGTGTGTGTGTGTGTGTGTGTGTGTGTTTGTGTGTGCGCGCGCAAAATCCTACTGAAGAACATGCCAGGATCCGCACACTGCTCACAGGTGGCACATGATTCATGTGTTCATAACTTCAAATAAAATGTACAACTGTTAAAGACGACATATAACCTCAGCGTATCTAACTATGGTTAAAGCAGATTTGAAACAGAATACTGCTTGGCCAACCCAAATTTTCATGCGTTATTTAAAAATTTTATACTTTAACAGTTCGAGATTCAAAAAAAAGAACTGGAGTTCCACACTGTAAGCCTACTTACTCCTTGTTTGATGTTTTTTCTTTCTGCTGTATATCGTCTGTCTCTCAGACTGTTTTGATGTGCAGAATGCCAGTGTGCCCACTCCTTGATTTAGAAAAACATGTGACTTTCGACTGACAGAGCGTGACGTTAGCTGAAAGGCCAACACAAACAGATAAACGACACCTGTACTTGTATCTGTATTCTGGGTCTTGAAGGTAACATCTTTTTACCTCTTCCTTTTCTCTGCTGTAATCACAAAAGAAACAGGGCATCTTTGAAACGTCTCCTGTCACTAGCAGTATGATGAAGATGAGGCAGATGTACAGAAGGGCACAGTACACAATCAATGTGGCGACAAATTCCTGCTAAGAATCAACACTGCTTTTTTTCGGACCACATTTGTAAAAGGTTACATTAAATCCAAGTGTGTTTGTAGTGTAACTCAATGAAACCTTAAAACCCTGAAAGATACGATTCTTTATCAACAGAAAATTCACAATGTCATTGCAACACTGTCACACTTGGGCTCTGTGACATATCTCCTTGCATGTGCCCCAGTGGAAGACATTTTTGATTGATTACACAAGTCTTTGACACCTAAATTAATAGCAGAAATATGGAAGACGCACAGATAAACCTACACGGGGTTGCTATCCGAAACAGTGTTATTTGTGTTGTAAGAAACGGCACTGTACGTCCCAGCGGACTTCGCACTGCATCACTCCTGAGGCACAAAGTGTTGATTCTTTCAGAAAGTTGCGTTGAGTGACAGCTTTAGCGGTCTGAAGAGGAATAGAACTAGTTGGATGCAAACTATTCACAAACCTGAAAGCCGTATGGTTTGTGCGGATCTTACAATGAGTGGAGAAGAAGAAGATGACTTTACAGGGGAGCAGTGATTGGCTCTACCAGCGCACCACCATCTTGCCAGAGGTACTAATGATTTACTTACGCAGCCACCAGGCAAAGGGAGGGTTTGTCTGACGGTAGTGTTTATTTTAAAGTCGTGGTGATTCCTGGCATTACACGGGTGTTGCTATGCTTCCAGGTTGTGGGGGGTGGGGTGTAATAGATATCCACCACTCTTTCTGTGGCTTTCCCACTGTATTCCCACAAATGCAGCTCTTTAGTCCCTGTTGCATCTCCTGTCACCCTGTGACATTGCCAGTGTTCATCCACAGGGCATCAGAAAGCTACTGTCAAATTACAGGGCTGAAATTTGGGACTAGTGCGTGCAACATGCACTATAGTACTGAGTTTTATAAACCAATGGTTTGCATTGGCAATACTTCATGGGTTAATTAGTGGCTATTTATAAAAAAATTCCTGACAGTATGTAGGTCAAACAATATATACATCTATTCACACTATACACCCACACACACACACCCACACACATACACATGTATATATGCATAAGCACTGGGCATTACTTACATCAGCAATCCAACAAACGAAAGCTCAGACATCCCAGGGTAATGGCTGCAGTATACTACAGCATTAACACAAATTTCCTTTCCTTTTAAACACGGCAGCAGAGTGAACTTTGCTCATTACTACTAAAAAGTGTGTGCGTCGCATTGGCACGGAGGGTGACAGAATGCAGAGCCAGCTCGCCCCCGCTGCCCCTCCGTGCGACATCGCCGCGGTAACAAGGGTGAGGACACGGCGGGGGCCAGGGGGAACACACAAGACAAACGGCACAGGGCCCACGCAGGGGACACAACACCGGGGCTTACATTCTGTTGCATTGTCCTCCAGACCATCCTCTGGGAAATGCGGCATGAAAACAGAGAAGAGAGCGACTTAATTGAAACAGAAGACACAGCGGAAGATGAGAAGAGAGGGGGGAGACGGGCACTGAAGGAAGAACAAGGGATAAAAGGCACCTGGAGAGAAACATTATGTATACGCATTAGACAAGAACCCAATACCGAGTGCCGCCTTTGATGAATTGCATGCCTCGGATATCCAATCCGCGTCCCACAATCCCCCAGCCAAGAGTAAGTCAGTGCGTCCCTCCTTTTATGAATCCCACCAGCAGTGAATTAGCACCATTTGTTTCAGCGGCAGACAAGTGAGGTTAATATTACATCGACTTCATGAAAAGCCAGAGGAGTTATACCTGCCACACTAATTTAAAAGTTGCTAAAAACGGTTTGCCGATTTGACTGAGTCGACGGAGGGTGGAAATTTAATCAAAACGCGAAGTGGCAGAAACGCAAGTTTTGATAACGAGTTTGATAACAAGGTGAGGTTAATTTCATTGGTTACAATTTCCTTCAGTTTCTTCTTTTTAAAATTCTATCAGTAGAGTAAAAAAGGCAATGACACTGTGTGAATAATGACAAAAATAAGATCATATTGGACTCCTTATTCAAGCTGAATTCCACAGCTCGTTAAGTGTTATATGATGTGGTACAATAAATAACACAACTTAAAAACAAAAGTGGGGCTACCTCGCACTGTTATGTCATGAATCAAACACAGCACTTTGCAGCAGCCCCATGTGGGTAAGGAATAGCTCTCATGTGTTGATATTACATTTACTGCTATATTGTTTCTGTTTATGAAGAAGACGGCAGAGATTAACCAATGTGCTTGTTAACACACATTAATCAATGGGGTGGTGAGATCAGGATCACTTCTGTTGATCCTGTGTCTAGCAAACAGAATGTCAATCAAAGCCGTTAATTTTGAGAGACAGGTCAGGAGGCACCACTGTTGTACAAACAGCTGCAGCACCACGGGACCCAGTTCACCGCTGGCGGGACCAAAAGCCTACTTCAGGGTGTTTGTCCTTACCAGTCTGTCCAGGCTGGTTCCGGCTGCAGTGGTGGGCCTCTCGTCTGGGCTGTATGGCCGGAAGCGGGCATTGAACACGTCCGAGATTCCCCGGGCCGACCGGACCGCTCCTGAGGGCTTGGGCTGCCCACATCCTTGGAAAACCTGCAATCACACAGAAGCATGTCCAGCTGCAGATTTGAGGATAGGAGTGGAAGCCACGCCCACCACAGTGTGTGCGGAGGTGAGTGTCACATTGCTTAGAATAAACAGGCCATAAAAATTTCACTTTAATGTGCATTTGTAAACATTGGCGTTGGCTCAACAGACTCCCAAGGGACATCGTAAGTGAACAAGGTGAGCACTTTCCGAGTGTAAGACATTCCGTGCCATGATCAACAACAGGCACTGTACCAGAGAACATGAATATTCCATACTTAAATAAATTTTAAAAAGTCATGTATTATAACTTTTTTCAGCAAATTCAGTATGAATTAAGGGATTGCTAATAAAATGCCAACATCTTTAAAGCTTTATCAAGATCAAATTGTGGTCTGTTGAACGACATCACATCCTGGCTGCAATTACTAAACACCTTTTCCCCACCTCAAATGTTAGCAGCGGAAATAAATGGATCCAAAAACAAGTTTGCTCATCTGAACACTGGTTCGTGTTTTGTGGTAATTGGCTGTTTAATTGTGGATGCAGATTTTCCTCATTCTAATTCAGTGATGTGGAGCTGAAAATTGAAACCACATGCTTCAGTTTGATTGCAGACAAAAACTATCTTCCGTTTGGCAAGAAACCAAGTGGGGGGGTTTAACAATGTACCGTGATCACCTCTGCATTGTGTACAGTTAAAAAAATGGATTTAAACACTGGCCAACCAGCTCTGCAAGAAATCTTGGTATCCAATGAAAACGACATCACAGCACGCTGCTTTCAGAATAAGACACACATTACACGGCGGAAAACAACACTACAGTTGGCGGTGTGTATAGTTATCAAAACCACAGTGTACAATTCACTCTGAGCATGAAACACATACAGCCATTTTGTCATCCTGTCCTAACAGCCCAGTTTACACACACAGTTGAGTTTTATGTTGTAAAATGACACAGAATGCAGCATGCTAAAATTGTGCTGGGACTTAATCTGAAAGCATTTCAATACCATATTAATAGAACTATGCTGATATTTTTAAAAACTCTATCTGGAAGTGCTCACCATTACACCCAGATTAAGTGCTGTGAAAACTGAAGCCCAGGTTTGGGAAACCATATACACACACAAAAAAAGGATTTTCAAATTTTTATTCTGTTCTAGATGTAATTTGCTGCAATGGGTACTAAGTGATTGAAACCCACAGCAGGGAGAAATGCCTTACCACCAAAGGCTCGTTCCCACACCTCCGAAATTACGGTGATGAGGCGCGCTTCGTTGTGCAAATCTGTTTTCTGAGTTTACTCTCGTCCTTTGTGTGTCGACGGAAAATAAATAAATAAACAGGCAACAAACAAAGTGGCCACACAAGTCAGCGCCGTTCCAATTTCAAGGGTATTGAACTCAGGAAATTGAGGTTCTTTTGTTGAAACGCCCACAAAGTCCAAGGTGAAATTTGGCAGACAGCTGCTCTCCAGTAGCCACTCGTGTTTTAAACTTTGAGCATAACCCCTGGTCGCTGTAAAAGCCAAGTGCATTTCATCCTTTGCTAACACTTTCACCGGCATGTAAATAATCTATTTCTGTGGTTGCAGTCATATGCTATCTTTTTTTTTTAGCACTGTGCTAATTTGTCTCTCCAACTATTATGCCTATTTAATCATTCAGTCAAAGAAAAATTATGACTAAATTGTTCTC
The DNA here is from genome assembly GCA_025773905.1 of Chitala chitala. Lineage (NCBI taxonomy): Eukaryota > Metazoa > Chordata > Actinopteri > Osteoglossiformes > Notopteridae > Chitala > Chitala chitala. The sequence continues at coordinate 38,626 of JABJVR010003056.1, read as the reverse complement.
AGAAGATTTTCCAGAGAGAAAGAAAACATAATACAACTCATGGCTCCAACACGGTGAAAATCAAAAAACCAAAAATGATACCGTGACCCCTTTGAAAAGGGTGACTGAATAATAAACCCAAAAACAGTGTCTATAGGTGCACGACTCACGAATCAACAACACAATTATAAAAAACGTTAGAGTTTCTACATTGTAGCTGACAGAAACATGAAACTGATATTTAATATACTTGTGTAATTTTGACAGCTTTCCTGTGGAGCAGTATTTAGCATATGGCCAAACTTTTGTCATATTATATGTGGGATGGGGGGGGGCACCACATTCATGAAGTGGCTTTGTGGCATCAGACAAAGCCTTTGAACGGACACAAGCTCGTCTTTGGCTTCCTTCTCTGGCGAGTCCCCTTTGGTCACTGCACCCTGCTGGCTGCCTGTGAGTCACGTGTGCATGTAGAACAGCTTTAATATCTGTCATCTCCCACACCTGTGACATGAATCCACATTTTCATAAACTGTTCCAATGGTGACAGGGTACAATCTGTAGCCCTCATTTTCGGATCAGCAGGATTAAAGGTACTTATGAAATGTCTAGTTAATAATGCATTAACTAGCATTGGGGAAAACAGGGGCCTTTTCAAGTGATGCTATCAGTGTCATTGCCTGCAGAGAGAGAGTGGAACAGAGAGAGGAGAAGTTCAGACCATTGGTGACAACGCAGAGGTGTGGTGCACCCCCTCCATCCTCCTCCTCTCCTCCCCTCTCCTCCCCACTTCAAGCCTTCTGCATTCACAGCATGACTGGAAATGACTTTAGGCTTTAAACACACACACCACTGGGGAAAACCCCCACCTTGGAAAGAAAAAAAAAAAAACAAAGCTTGTGTTTAACCCTGACCTCTGCCAAACCTCACCGGGGAGCGAGGACGTTTTTCATTTTTACGATAAAATCAGCACCTGCTCTTATTTGCCTCCCTGAAGAAACTGCAACACGCAGACTGGAGGAAAATGGAGCTACGCTTCGAAAAAGGCATTAAGCGCCGTTAGCTGACACTGAGATTATCTGAGCAGAAGTGAAACCATAACTCAAACACAAAGAGGTAAAATTACGCGCTGCGTGTCCGCTCGCGCAGCTACATTCCACAGGGGAAACGGTTTTGTTGCTATTTAAATTTATGCTAAGCTGTGGTTAAAATAGGTTCTCTGGTAACAGACAACAAAATAAAGCTATCATTCTTAAGGAGTTACAAAGAAGAAAAAAGCTAGTAAAAGTGCAATGTATCATCTTCTATAGAATTTGAAGATTTCAGGGGGAAAGAAAAATGAATGTGAAATGGACCTTGGAGGAGACTTGCATGCTGCTGTCCTGCATGTTCATGATGGCCTCTGAGATCTTGACGTCAATGGGCTCCATGACGGACTCGATGTTGAAGGGCCCCTCCAGCCTTTCCGCTACCTGCAGCATGGCGTCTGTTGGGCACACAGAAGGAGATGCGGTTGGCCGTCATAACAGCATCCCGTGCAGACCAACTGGACGGCAGAGATGACTGCATTACACCACTATGCTCATCAGTGACTCTGTCCAAAGACATTTTAAACTTGCAATAATCTTTGCAATTAAAAATTTACAAAAACATTTTACGATGGTTTGCACTTTGCTTGTGGATGCAATGTTTGCTGTGCAATTAGAAGTGACGGGTGTTTTATCAGAAACGAAGCAGAAGACTGCAGGAGTATATACTGAGAGTGAGGGGTCGGGTACAGGCAGAGAGTGAGAGGTGGGGTACACAGGGAGAGTGAGAGGTGGGGTACACAGGGAGAGTGAGAGGTGGTGTACACAGGGAGAGCGAGAGGTGGGGTACACAGGGAGAGCGAGGGGTGGTGTACACAGGGAGAGCGAGAGGTGGTGTACACAGGGAGAGTGAGAGGTGGGGTACACAGGCAGGGTGAGAGGAGGGGTACACAGTGAGAGGTGGGGTACACAGGGAGAGTGAGAGGTGAGGTATGTGTAAGTGGCCATTTGCTAGCTAGAACTAAAGCCATGTCTGTGACAGTCACATGTCACTTTCAGCAGGTGCCTGTCCAGAGCATTGGCTGCGTTTGTCAGCTGAGCAACTGCTCATAATCAGGAGGAATTTTCACAGTGGCATCAGTTGGCACTTTTTTCATATTAATTGTCATTGACATTTGGACTCTTGCTGAATGTCATGTGCAGACGAAAGGTGTAGCACTGTTACAGACCACAGCAGAGACAGTCTTCCTGTGTGACAAGGCTACTTCTTGTTGATTTCAGTTATATCATACATACTCTTATCTTAAGAAATGCTTCAACAAGAAGACTGTGTCACCCGCCTGTTATCAAAGTAGCCGCTCTTTCTCTTCGGGCCTCTAAAATCCGACACTTTTGTAATGGCACCGAACAGGTAGAACACCGTTGTCAACTTCTAGGTCTTCCTCGTTTATATACTTGAAAAAATTATAGATACCTCAAGACTATGTCAAATCTATTTGTATTTTGCAGTGAACGCAGTCTGTACACAACTGTGTAATTCTGACAATAAACAGGAAATGCTAAGCTACTTCCATTTAATAAATCGTTTCATTACAAGGCACAAAGATGTATTCACAAAACGTTGCAGCGTAGCCTTTCCTCTAAGGGGCAAAAATGAACCAAAGCGAGGAATTATTCCCCAAACCTTTACACAAACTTTGAGTGAGTAATGCTACTGAGAGCTGGTTATAAAGGTACCAATCACATCACAAAATCGCAAACCGTGCATTAGTTCTAAATGTTTCTGCATAAAAAACTGTTTAGAAGACAATATACAGCAATGGCAGTAGGATCATGTGATGTACGTGGATTATATATCAGGATCTTTGCTCAAATGTGCATCTGAGAACAAGGTACTGGAGTGCAGAGAAGACATCTGTCTCCATGTTTACTCAGCAAAAATGTGATGCGTAAGATCATGGCGTAAAAAAAAAAGTTTTTTTCATAACATTCATTTTCCTTTCAATAATGTTGCCTTTTAATTTACCCGTTGAAGTGTAGCCTGTGGAAGACGTTTGTAGAAGCAGAACATAGGACTGATGTTCTTCCAGCTTCTGCTAAAACCACTTGTCCAGCTGCTTCTGTTATTATTGAACTTTTACCAGTCAGTCGATTTCTTCTTGTCTTGGGTTATTTCCAAAAAGCGGAGAAATGTGATGTTCAATACAGTGGGAAAAACTGAAACATTAAGGTGAAGTCAGCCCGCTATTCACTTATCTCAGGTGCTTCCAGGACATGGATTTTTAACTATGAATATGATGGCATCACTTCCAGTCCATTGCTTGGTTTTCAAGTAAATGCAGTTAATGTATAGACCAATTATTTTATCTGCAATACTAAATAGTTTTGTAAAGGTTGCATGGGTAACTGAATTTCTTTAAATGAGATTTTTTTCCATAACATAATAATACTCAAATTTCAGTAAGTAAAAAACACATTTTAGAAAACTGTGGGAATAGAATAAGACAGGAGAGGGCAATCATGGTCCTGGGGGTTCACAGTGATTGTTGGTTTTTGCTTCAGCCAATGTCTGCTTTTAATTGTACATTAATGTTAATTAAACATACTGACTTTTTTTGTATAATTACCATGTCAGTCCAGCAGTTCCTAATAAGCTTTATTCATTTTTAATAATAATCTAAAAAACATGACAAAGACTTACTGATGTTGCTTTTTAACATTTTTAAAAGTTATGGGATATTTTAATCCCTTGTTAATAATTACTTAAGTCACTGCTCCTGATTAAGCATTCTTTGTCATTGGCACCTACTTCTGCTGTTCAGTAATTATTACAATTTCAATACAATTAATGATTACTGGTTTGAATTAAAAGTGATATTGTAATGTGCTATTTATGTTTCTGTAATGGCTCTTAAAGCACAAGTGTCACTTTTAACTTCCTTCTTTGTAAGTCTTATGTTAATAAATTAAGACACCTTAGCACAAATAAAAATTATCAGAAAGAATAAAGAGAAGCAACAATATAATTCATATTAAATGAAGATAGTGGTCAAATTAAATTGAATTAATTAGCTGAAACAAAAATCTGCACTCACTGTGGCCATCCAGGACAATGACTGTCCACCCCTGACATGTGATAATTAGAGCTAGTATACGATCACGCGTACTTAGTGTATATACTTAGAGGTAGTGTACCATCAGCTGTAGTGTACCATCAGCTGTACCTATTGTATGTACTAAATGGTAGTGTACCATCAGCTGTACCTATTGTATGTACTAAATGGTAGTGTACCATCAGCTGTAGTGTACTAACAGCTGTAGTGTACCATCAGCTGTTTCGGGGATGATCTCCCACCAGCTCTTCTATCAGTGAGTGCAGTATCTGGTCATTACAGCAAATTCCCTTGATTGTTCAGATTAAATTGTTGTCTGTAATTCGTATGTTAAATAAACATTATGTTAAATGCAAGGCATGGTGTACCTGCCATGCTAAAATCACAGGTTAATTGTTACATGGGTATTTTACAGTGCTTTTGTGATATCTGGAGCTTCCGTGCAATTAATCCACCCATGCTTATTTTTCCCATTGAAAATAAAGGAAAGAGTTTCTCAATTTACATGGGAAAAAAAATCGGGAAAAAAATCAATTACATAAATCACGGAATTCCTGTATACTGCACCATGAGACGATATCTAATTACAATATCAAATATAAAGTGTAATTCAGGTAAAAGTTAGAAAAACTTGCTGTCACACTAACTGTCAATCAGAAAACTGTGTAATGTTAGAGCTTCACTCATTTTTGTTCAGAGAAGCTGTGTTGGCACAATTTATTTTTAGCTGCTCTTTCCATAGATGAATAAATGAAACTGTTTTGATGTCAGTCACATTTAACAAGCTCTATAGACTCCTCCATTCAAAGGATGAATCTCTCCACTTCCCTTCACAAATGCATCCTACTGGGCAACACACACATTCTGTAAAACCCCACTAAGATGCACCTTTACATTTTATACTCAATGCATTATTTATGCATAAAATATCCTGCCATGTGTATACTGAAACAAATAGGATAATTGTGGTGTCCCATTCTGTGGGTACTCTAAGGCAAGGATCCTGGGGGTGTCCCATTCTGTGGGTACTCCAAGGCCAGGCCTCTGGTGGTGTTCCATTCTCTGGGTAGTCCAAGACAAGGATGCATGAGCTGACCACTTTCACAAGGCACTCAGCATTGCCAAGTGTCCGATCTTAAACCTCCCAGACTCCAACCTCAGCTGAAGACTTCCATCGTAGCCTGTCATTACTGAGCCAAGCAGTGTTTTTAATAGGAGAAAAAGAAATGGAAAAAGGAAATGTTGCAATGACAACCAAGAGGATGTCAAACAAAAACTACCTTCCCAAATACATCTAGTTAAAATTTATATTTTTAGACAGTTCCTCATAAATACTGTGCACAGTCAGGAGGATGGCAGAGATTGTCTTGTCCAGAAAGAACAGCCAGACAGGAAAGGTCAATTTCCCAGTGTTACATTAAAGATATAAATGTTTTATCGCCAGCACCGTCACATTAGACAGGGATGGCTCAAAAACTCAATTAAAGTGAAACACTTTAAAACTCCAAGAAAATTCTTCAAACTTGTTTTTGTCACAATTTCAAGAGTTAATCAATGAATTTGTGGTTCAAAGATTCCTGAGTCAAAGACCAAAGACATACATATAATGACTCTCTGAAAAGACCAAACTTTCTTTAAACCTTTTTCAAACTGTTTCTGACTTGAACTATCTACTGATAACTATTATTCCTTAAGGATCTCAACTCGGGGGAACCTTGAGACTCAAAATCAGACGAGTATATTCTTTGATGAATACATAAGTCCAGAATTTTACTTAAGGCGAAACAGACAATCAGAACTGACTTTTTCTTTTTCTTCAATGTTTTATAAGATTTAACTCAATCTGATGACGTTAAATCAAAAATATATATAATAAAATGAACAAAGGCAAAGAGTTGGTCAAATTACTGTTTGTTTATGCAACCAATTAAATCTTGTTTCATGATTACAGGTTACGTGTGCATATCTATTACATGCATATCCTTCTAGAAAAGTCTACAGACTTTAGATGATACCCAAAAAATCAATATGATTTTTTTCCCTTGTGGCTGACACAGATTAATCCTCATGTGTGAACAGATTTGTTCATATCTGCCCCTTTCCTCATCAAACACAACCTGCACCATCGTCTATCCCTGTAGGCAAGGCTGTTATCTGAGTGACACAGGTGATGTCATTTGTTCAGTGGACTCAGACGAGCTTAGGCCCAACTCCTCTACACTCCCGAACTTTATTGTCACGGATACAGGAAAACCAAAAATGGTGCAGATACACGATATGTGTCATGTGGGTTCTTCAATTATTGCGCAAATCTTAACATTTACTACATTTGGGTAATTTTATGTACTTAACATGATACGGTTCAGTCTAACTGTTTTAGTAACCCTGTTCTTTTCCACTCCAAATCAAAATGTCATTATTAGATGAAACAACTCTTTATTAAAGGAACCAAAGAAGTATAATAAATCCACTGAAAAGAATTACTACTCCCAAAACAGGCTACCAAAGTCATTATATAAAATCAATATGCATTATAGATACAAATCAATGGTAACACTGCAAAACGAAAACGTCCTCTTGCTTAACATCATCTGTCGCAAATAATCAAACAGGATTTAAAGGCCTGATCTTTGTCATCCTGCCTCATTTGTTTAAAGACACACAAATGGTGACAAGAGAGAGTCTGATGTTTTTTGGACTAAACAGGTTTATGAAAAGCGAGGCAACATAGCAGCATTACTCCTGAGATTCTGCTGTTCCAGCTATGACTCACACTGACTCAATGGCACAGAGTCAGAGCACAGCTTTAACTCACGTGGCACAGAGTCAGAACACAGCTTTAACTCACATGGCACAGAGTCAGAGCACAGCTTTAACTCACATGGCACAGAGTCGGAGCACAGCTTTAACTCACATGGCACGGAGTCGGAGCACAGCTTTAACTCACATGGCACACAGTCGGAGCACAGCTTTAACTCACATGGCACACCGTCAGAGCACAGCTTTAACCCTTGTGTAGTCTAAAATCTCATTTAAGGGGTTTTCTTGCTGTTAAACACAGTGGTGGGTTATTTTTGACATTTAAGTCCACACAAGGGTCACATGGCACACTGTCAGAGCATAGCATTAAACAGATCCAAGGCAAAGTCCTGTAGACAGAGCTCTGAGCCATGCTCATATTCCCACACAGGCTGTAACCTGGTGACAGCAAAACGGCATGCTGTGTTTGTGTAACGTGAAATAACACGTGTGCATGGGCTCTGCTCCTGCTAATTTGAAAATGTGAAATAGCATCACCATATAACCATACACACAAACTCACACAAACTCACACACACACACACACACACACACACACACACACACACACACAGACACAGGAAAGAGAGGAGTACTTTACTGCAAAAATATTACTTTTTCCTCACCATTAAAAAGTAATCACGATCGGCCTGAAAGATCTTCTCGTAAATTCCCTTTTTGTAAACGGAGCATGAGGCAGATACAGACATCTGCTGCCAGTTTGGTGTCAGAGGGAAACATTCTTTTTTACTGCATTCCCTTATCCAGGCTTGCTGTGTTATTTCCTGTTTTTAAGTTCTGAGGTACAAACTAATGCACAAGTACTCTTTGGATTTGGCAGCTGGCTAAACCTAGAGTGATGCTTTCTGTGTTTTATTGGCTGTTGCCTTAAAACGTTTGAGCTGTAGATGTCAGTTTGTAACTACTTTTCAGTTACACACTGACAGCATGTTTAAGGGCTGCATATCAAAATGCAATTTTTATGCATTGTAAATGCACACTTCTTACTGCCATTTTAACTACAGTAGCTTGATGCAGATTGCCTGTTAGCCTCTCATAAGGACCGTTAGCTATCATACATACTTTATGGCTCCCTTCATCTGTTGTCACCTAAATGTTGGTCACTTTTGACCTGTAATTTTCAAATTTTCCATGCATCAACGAGAGATAATGAAACCTTTCAAATATTAAATTTTGGGTAAAATGTAATGACACCATTTAATGATCTGTCCCTCTCATGCCCTTCTTTGTCCACTAGATGTCATAATTTTCCCTCTTTCTCAGCTAATCCGCATTCCTGTCTCCTCATGTTGGTCTTGTTAATAGAATCAGTGTCCTCACTTGTGTTCCATTTCCTCCCTTACCTCTATATATATATTTCTCCCTTTGTTTTCTCCCTTGCCAATTGTTGTAGCCCCTTGGCTCTGTAATGTTGTTAGTTGGTGTTTGTTACTGGAGGTTCTTTGCTGTTATACCTTGTTGCCCTGTGTATCTACCGCATCCATTTGAACAAACCTCCTCGCATGTTAGACTCAACCTTCGCCTCTGTCCCTACGTTAACCAGAATGATACACCCCGTTTAGCCAGAAAGGGAGTTACTCTCTATTTTTTTTCTTGCCCAATTTTCTGAGCTTCTTAATGACATATGTTTAGTTTTTTTTTTTAATTTAATGAATAACTATTAGATGTTTTACGCCCTGTCTGATGTCTCCTGGGGAGAGGGAGCTCAGACAGATCTAGCACAGCATCTCCAGTACAACTACATTCCAATGTCCATTTAGTTAAGGCTCTACCTTTGAACAGTGCTAACATTTGCTTACACTGGTGCAGGGTTTAAAACAGTCCATAATATTTAGTAGGTTTTCCATTAAGGGTGTGGGTGGAGGTGGGAGTCAGTCTGGGGAGGGCATGAAAAAGAAGCAATATAACATTTTAAAGGTACATCTGACAAACGCTCATTTTCTAAATAAAAATTTCTTTCTGTGGAATTTAAGGGATGTATTATAGCAAATGAGTCTTGTATATAAACTGACCAAGACGGTCCACTCGTCACGCTCCTGTTAATAAAAAAAAAAAATCACTGTGATTTATAAATTGAAGAAATTATTCAATGCCCAGTGCCGGCTGATGTTACACTCTGCAATTCACACTTGTTTGGTTAATGCTCACTGCTAAGTAATTACATGCTTCACGAGACAGTTATGCTGAAATACTGGAGCATCCAGACAGATGACATGCCCTCATGTTAGTGCCGGGACTTGTCACTCTTTTTGCAGGTCAGGCAGCTCTCTGAACACATAGGCAGCAGAAAGAGCACCTCGCAAAGCTTTGACCACGGTGGTAAACTCACAAATCAACCACTGAATTCATCCTACCTACATTTCTATTTTTATTTTTAAACATTATTTATTTTTTTATTCTTCATTAAAAAGAGAAGGACAAAAAATGCTAAATGCAAAGTCAAAGTACTAACAAAAGTAAAAGTTCTCACATGGTCAGTACAGATTGCATGAAAAATGCTGAAGGTCTCGGAACTGCTTTTTTTTGCGGGGGGGGGGGGTTGGTTGTTGCCACGGCGATTTGTGTGTGGAGCCACTGGAATGAGGAAAGTGAGGAGGGCTATGTTACACGTGAGGACGACACAGCACACTTGCAGGGAGAAACATGGTCAGGGAGAAACAGGTCAGGGAGAAGCGTGGTCAGGGAGAGACAGGTCAGGGAGAAGCGTGGTCAGGGAGAGACAAGTCAGGGAGAAACATGGTCATGAAGAAACATGGTCAGGGAGAGACAGGTCAGGAAGCAACATGGTTAGGGAGAGAGGTCAGGGAGAAATGTGGTCAAGGAGAGACAGGTCAGGAAGAGATATGGTCAGAGGAGACAACCAGGTCATGCCAGGGTGCATGACTGCGGTTGATGTTGGACAACATTGCTCTGCAGACTCTTACTTTAATGTTGGTTATCACTTTTTAGAGAAACCCTTTGTCCATTTGTGTCATCATTTTTATGTTGTGCTCTTGCTTAGTATGGTTTGAACATTGACGAGCAGTTTATTGGATTACAGCTGCTGATCTGCAGCAGCGATCTTGGTGTTTAGGTCTTTCTGGCTCTATATCTGGAGACCTCTGAGCTGAAAGTCACTTCTGCACTCAACGTTGGTCCAACTCGTGCTCTCACAACATGTTCAGCGGTACCAAAGAAGAGGAGTTCACACCTGTGCAATGTCATATCCTGCAGGTGTTCAGACCTTGCCACAAACAAGTGGACACCCTTTCCCCAACTGAATTTATATATAAAAAAGCTAACAACAGGAGGAATGCATACACAACAACTTCAAATATCACGAAAGGCACCGAGTCAGGCTTTACTCGCAATTTAGAAGGTTTAAGGGTTGTGGTGTAGCGATTCTCCTGCTAGCGTGGCTCATTTGGCTAACAGCCACCTGGTCATGAATAGTGAAGAGGAGCGCAACGCTAACAGTGCCTGCCAGTGCGGGCGAACTGATTAAACCCCGCTCTGAAGTGGGTGCGCAAACCTGCCCTGCTGAGGCTTCCAATTCCCCTCTTCACTGAATTTTCGAGAGCTCCTGTGAGCACACAACAATATTACGCAATTAGTCACTTTACCATCTATAATGACACAAAAGGAGGGGAAAGAGAAAAGCAGCGGGGCACCAGGAAGACGCTGTAAAACTCGATTTTTTCGAGACCTCAGCAATCCGCCAAGCGATTAGCTCAAAAATCGGCACTAACTCCGTAACAGGAGCGATGAAGAAAAAAACGTGGCCAATCAGGTTAAAAACTGCAGACACTGATAACCAGATTGTTGGTCTTATAGTTGGCTGTGCGTCCCGATAAAGAAATGGGACCACATAAAAAAGAAACAATAATCAACAAAACATGGGATGTCCTGCAATACTCCTGGGAGTCAATTTGTACGTGCAAGTGAAGAACAGCGTTTTGAAACAAAGGCGCACATCAGCGATGACTGGGGGAAAGTCACGATGTCCTAGAACATAACACGGGGCAAGAACAGAAAAGCCATTAGCTATGGATTATCTGCCACCGGACAAGCAGATTTATGAGACGTTTGCTGTTTTCCTGGCTGGAGACTTGTCAGAAACCTTAGCAGATGGGGTGATTTATTTATCAAAAACAAGGATTTACTTCTAATTAGAATTGTGTGCATTTTTTTTTGTTTAGAGAAACTCTTTTCAGACGTGCACTTGTCTGTTCGTTTAATTTTCAAAAAAAAAAAAAAAAAGTTTTAGAACGCCCACTGTTTGTGACTCTGAAAAGCATAAATTGGTCCCTGTGAAATGGTGTTAACTTTGGAATTCTGTCCTACTTGTATTTTGGGTTTTGGTTTTTTTTTTTTTTTTCCCTTTTTTTCTTTCTTCTTGGATTTAATCACTGTAAAAGCTTTGGGAAGACTAATGGTCCATTTTTTAAGTACAGCCTGACAGCAGCTTAAACAACTTCTGGAAGGGGGACCTGAGAGGAAAAACATCATCCACAAACATTGAATTCATTGTTTAATGTTTTTTAAGTCTGACAAAGAAAGATGCGTCGTTGGTTCCAAATGATGGAAGGGTAGTCTTTGACATACGGTAAAAAATAAATAGCCTCATCTACAATCGATGACCTTCATTTCTTAAGCAGAAATAACACATAAATGACGAGTAAACTCTGAAATATCCAAGTTTCCATTTGATGTAGGGCTTATTTCAATGCACTACCAAGCAAACACAAAATGTTTGAATAATGTTAGTTAAACGTCTATGGTGGGTTGGCGCCCCGCCCTGGGTGTCCCCTGCCCTGTGCCCTATGTGCTCTGGGATGGGCTCCAGGTTTCCCCGCGACCCTCACCAGGAATAAGCGGTTAAGATAATCGATGGATGGATGGATAGTTAAACGTTTAGCTAACGTTATGTGAATGTTTTGTGTTTGCTGGGTAGCTGTTGCACAGCCAACAAATTCACCATTTAATGTTTCTATCTGCAGATTTTCGTTTGGGTCGACACAATGTTTAGCTTGGGTACGATTCCTGTCCCGTTAACATCCTTGGATAGCGTGCAGATCGTTTGCAGCTCCGTTTGGTGTATGTATTGAAAAATTGCCCACATCTACCTAAGACTCACAGAGACATTACTGGGAATTTAATATAATTGAATAAATCTGTAACTCCTAGTTGTACATAATAAGGAATTTAAATATGAGTAATTACAGAGCTAATTCAGTTCTGATTACTCGCCATATCAGCATACAGGCCAACCTAGGAAACACTAAAAAGATCTATATGTTACGAATAATTATTCTTTTTGTGATGCTTTGAATAGAAAAGTATATTCTGAAGTCAGTGCAATTTAAATTGTTCTTCAATTGAGAGTGTTTAACGAGTTCAATCAATCAAACAGCAGTCTTATGCGTAAGCGGTTTGCGTAATATTGTAAAAGAGGTACAAACAATGCACAGTTGTTTAGCTGTAATTTCTTCTCTTTCGTCCTACCACTGTGCTTCAGAGCATCTTCTATAAAAATACAGGTGGTACGTGAAAGGCTGAAACGAGACGCACCAGCACAACGGCACGGAACATGTGGTGTTATAACTGCAGCACTTTGGCTGAAACCCAACTCAGTCGGCACCTAAAAAACAAGATTTGCGATTAATGGTGCATTATATTATGTCCTGAACTCATGTGAGGTAATGAGTTTATTTCCGTCTTGTATACCAATAGAAAATATCAAGAAAACTACATTTGCACAGGTGGACACAATCTGCTGCCTTGTTTTGGAAGATTCTCCAGAAAGACACACAGGTATAGGTAATATAAGCTGCCCGTGTCAGCTGATTAGCTTGTGACTCCTGTCCTATTTGAGGAGCATCTGTACAGGCACTAAGCAGAACCTCTGATGGGTGATGATTTCCACGTGATACAGCGTGTGCTTTTACAATCAGCCTGACTTCTGATGATGAAATTAAGATATGGGATTTTCCCTCATTTGTCAACGACCATCATCAGCACCACATTCACACATCAGTGAAGATGTCAGCTCAAGGAAAACCAATGGATCATGACAATTTTTCACTCTCTTTCCTGTTATCTCAGTGACATCACCCAGAAAAAAAGAATTTTGAAACGTTATGTATTTTCCACAACGTGTACAGGCTCAAGAATTCACTGAGGCCAGCAAACCCTTAAGGGCTGTGGGGGTGATGGGTGAACAGAGCAAATTAGAAGAAGCAGCGTGTCTAAGTGAAAATAAACGGAATTGCTAAGAAGCACAGAAGTTTTAAATGTATACTTTATGATAATCGGCCGGGGCTAATGATGGTACTGTTCGATGACATCAACTCCCCTCTGAGAGGCTGAATATTCACTTTCATCCCAATTTCACCAAAAAGGCTCATATCAAACCGTTAAGTAGGTGACGAGGAGAAAACCACTCTCGTGCTCAAAGCAGGCCTGTGCACTGAGCACTTGACCTGTGCCTGAACACTGTCAGCTGTGTGTAGGAGAAGGGCGGATAAACGGAATATATAAGGACGCACGTCCACTATAATCATCTAGAGTGGAGAAAGGCACATTTAAAAGTACGCAAAGGACTAACAAAACAGAGGAGTGCACGTCTTCCTTTGATGACAGCAAAGCATGCAGCTACAAGTACACGCACTCTCACTACGGAATTTCTGGTTCATCTCCTCCTGTACGGACACAGCGTGGAAGATCAATCTTGGTGAGATGTTTGCTTCAGTGAAACATACTTGTTTCTCCTCATCCAAAACTAAGCCCACACTGTCTATCAGGAAGGCTGGAAAAAAAAACCCAGCTGCACTCAATTCTCTGTTGTGAACAAGCCTGGCAGGTGATGTTATTGCTGCCAATGTTATTACATTCTGGAGATGCCTTTTCATGTGCGTGATTATTTTGTCTCTTTACCTGCTGAGCCTGCAACCTTGAACGGGTGCCTGATCTCTTTCGTTTAAAACTGCGTTTGTCTGCAATCTTAATTGGTAAATGCCAGGTTATCTACAAGGCTGTTTGCATTCACTGTATCGGCAAACAAGGTTCTTTAGGCAATAGTTACTATCTGAGTAATTGTTCGAGGTTATGACGCAACTGCAGTTTAATAACATGCTTACTTGCTTGCTTAATTGGTGTACACTGACCTGTGAGAGTTTTCATCAGCTGGCGTTACAGAGCCGTTCAGGAGGTAGTTAGCACGTTTCCAAACTCCTGCATGTTCAGAACACTCAGAACCCACAGAACAATGCAACATCTCAACCATGTGACCTGGCAAGCCTGACACATCTCTGACAATGCAAGATGTTTAGCATTTATCCTTAACCTTCTGTTACTTGGGCGGGGTGTTGTACACCCCAGTTGATCAATTTTACGCTAATTTCTCATCAGTGGCCCAGTTGTGAGCTTTGATGCATCGAGCAGCTGTCAGGTCCATAACGCACTGCACATGCATGTATGACTCGTCAGTCGGAGGTGGATCGTTGAGACAGTGACCTGGGTATGTAGCTCCTCACCTGAGTGATTCCACAGAGGATTTGGTGGGCTTTGGCGGTTGCCATTTTTACGACAAGTTTTTGTTTCTGGGTTCTTTTTATAGCGTACAGAACTAGAGTCACATTCAGACTCTGAACCAGAACACATCAGCGACTCTGAACATCATACAGAATCAACTGAAGATGCTGACGATGACGATGATGATGAAGCGGAGCAGATGCAGCACGACTACTGTGTAGGAACAGACAAATCATCCAAATGGCAGAAGACACAACCTCGAAGGCAGGTTCGCACGAGGGCTCGTAAAAGATTAAATAAATTGCATTTGAAAATATTTCTAATTATCATTTCTTCCTAAAGTGTAGTGGGGTGCAATACACCCCAGCCGAGCACTTATGAAAGTTTACGACACCCAAGTAAGGGAGGAGTAAGTGTGGGGGACTTAAACTCTTTATAAACAGTATTACAATTAACAGCACAACATGAGAATTAAAAAACTGCAATGTCCCCACATGCGCAAAAAAATAATTTAATGTCCACTTGTGGGATATGAAGGTGACCACTCAAATGTTAGAAAGCAACACAATTGTGCATGTTCCTTTGTATACTGTACTTTGTATGGATCAATTCTACAATTTTGCATACTTTTGTCAGCCAATTTCCTTCTTGTTAAGAAAACCACCTTATGCATACTTGGTGAAAATTCAAGTTGTCTCACTTGGCAGCTGATGATGGGATTACAATTAGTGTCAATCTCTGTCACCACTACAGGATTGTCAGGCCATCACAGGCATTTACGGCACTTTTCATACTGCATCATCATACAACGTACCCTGTACTGAATTATTTTATAATCCAATATACATTCATTTACTATGACAATCTGCAAAAGTATTTAATAAAAAAAATAAATAATAATACTTCCCAGTATCCAGACGTTACCTGTTATTTAAAAATTTATTATTTAAAGCAACCTACAATTTTACTAATTTGCATTGTCGTTAATTTTCCAGGGGTAATTAGGGTTAATCCCACTGGTAAAGGGCTCTACAGCAGGCCTTGTTTGTATTCTTAAACAGAACTGTTCAAGACATTGACCTAAGAAAGCAGGGAAACAGGCAAGTTTTATTTTAGCAAATGTCTGGATTTGGTAGTGTGTGGCTTTAAGTAATCAGTCTGGGCCTCGTTACTTTGATGTGTCTCTGCAGTGGCTGATCAGCAGGAGGCCGAAGTGGGTCAGATCCTGCTGAGCCGAAGCTAAGTCCAGTCTGCGTCAAAAAGCCATTCTAAGTCAGTGCCCGTTTTGCATTGGCTACCGGGGGCGCCTCTGTTCTTGTCTTCTTCCTCGCCGTGCTTTTCCATTTGACACAAAAGCAAATGTTTCGTACCGCCTCTCTTGCTGCCCACGCAGAAGTCAAACGCCTCCGATAATAAAAAACAAATAAACAGTAAAAAAAAAAGGGGGGAGGGAAAACAAGTGGGTGAAGAGAAGGAGGTTAGAGTGACGCGGCTGTACCTGCAACCGGGAGCACCGAAACTGGAGCGCGTGTGGAAACAAAAGCCCGCTCTCTTACCCTTTGCCTGAAATCAACGGTCGAGTTTTTCGAAAACAGGACGCTGACCAGCAGGAAACGAGCCATGTGAGCCAGCCGAACTGGCATCAGCACACTAGGGCAAAGCCTTGAAGCATGATGCCAGCTCTTCATTACCATGTACAGTGCCAGGGCACCAGGGTTAAAGACAAGTATAAACACAGCCACTTTATTCCAATTTAGGAAGTCTATCTTACTTAACTTAATCAGGCATTGCTGGTGCACGGGTAAAGCGTAAAACATTCGTACACTGACAGCACATGTTGCCTGCATTCCTGGGGTGCGTATCCCAGTGCAAAAATTGATCTGGGAGGGAGGAAGTGTTGCAAACCTTTTTGAAATTTAGACACTTTGAAGTTTTGTATCAAGTTATAAAGTATGTACAGTAGAAAGCAGAACGTTAATAAATCTTTCACATTTTGAGTAATTCCTCTCAAAGGTGTAATAACCTCACCATACTTTTCTCGCCAAATATGTTGTTAGATGTTTCGCTGCCGGTGTGTGTGACTACGAACGCAAGTTCGGTCTGCGACATTTACAGCTTTGTGTTCACTGTGCAGACATCCATCAGGCACCTTTTGTCACGGAGCAGAAATTGATGGACAAGGGGAGGAAATCCTGAGTAAATATAAAAGTGCACCTGCAAGCCTTTTTATCAGAGCAGACGGAGCCATTTGTCACGGCTGGCCAGGAGCGCTGCTCGTTTTCGCGATTCGGCGATGCTGCTCCGATCTCTGCTCTTTATACACCTTGTGTGTTCAGCTTCCACTGCGTGTAAAACCCACAGCAGTTAAGGGAAATGGAGCTGTAATTAGAATTACAGAATTACCAGATGCTTTGGGGCAAGAAAAGATTATGCCTTTCCTCAACCTTGATGAGGTACAGCACTGAAACCCAATAAAGCAAACAAACAGCAGCCGATCTAATTACTGACGGGAGGTTTAGCCGCAGTGCACAGATTTCATACCAGACATTTGTCAGTAAACCACTAATATGTGGCAATCCGGGAAACTTTCAGCAAGGCCGCCCGCAAATGAGATATAAGAATCCTCCATTTCAGTCAAGGCCAATTTTCACTTCATAAAGCTGCATATTTTGGAAAATATAACTGCCACAAGACCCAAAAAAAGCAATCTCAAACTGACTTCTCCATTTGATATGCATCATTCAGCTATTTCTCCAGAATCGAAAAAAAATTATACCCTTAATACACAGCAATACATTCATAGGCGAAATCAACATTTAGGCACGTATCTTTTTAAAATATTACACCTATGCAATGCAAATAACATTACATTTGAGTCATTAAAAAAAAAATACATATTTATATAACATAATTAATTTTAGTTATCTTGGAAACCACAATGTTTGCAGTTGTAGCTGGTGCACAATGTATTGGCTGCTAACAATGTAGCTTTCCTTTAATGTGTGACGTGATAATTTTGGCATGGGAGCCGAGCTACGGGAGAATATACGGCGTGTTAGCAGTCTCGTCTAGCTCCAGCACACGTTTTATAGTTGCAATATCTGGAACGAACACTCTCTTATGAAGTCAGACCACTGACCAAAACCAAACTAAATAATTGAGGAAGTAAAAGGTAATTGAGAAACTGTAAGGACTCACCTTGAAAGTCAGATCAGTATCTCAAGGACTTCTGCACATGGCTCTGCCACAAAAAACAGCTCATCAGAGGACATGGCCTCAGAGGTTGGGTTCTTTAAAGATGCTAGAGAAAACCAATGCACTACTCAAGTTCTTGTTATTTATTTCATTATTAATTTATTTCTATATAAATAAACCTAACATCCTGTAATGGAAAAATGTAAAAGCACACAGTGTCATGGTAACTGACTCATTCGGTATCCGTAAAAACAGACCGGCTTCAGCAGCGACATCTATAATTACATGCAACCATCGCTCACGAGCATGCAGCGTTTTGTTCTGCGACACCCAGCGAAAGAAGTAACGTTGTGCGTGTTTAGCTTTCTTTGTTTTGGCATGCATGGATACTGGTTCTGAACTGAAACACTCGCTGTTTCTACAGAAACGCACTGCAAGAGCTGTGATCTGAGAAGAGTGGGCTGTTCGGCCTGACTATAGACTGAACTAAAAACAATTCAAAACCTCAGCACCATTAAGATTAGTTTTCCCCCATGGAGGGTACAGCAGAGTCCTCTATGAGCTCCTTATTCCTGGGGGGGAGGTGGGGGGGAGCGTTTTCCTCCCAGCTGATTTACCTGACGGCAGCCAAAGAAAAAGCGCACACAGGCAGTCGGTGACCTTGGAGCACCTTGTAAGTTTGTCACAGGTAGAACACTGTGAGTTATGGGGAGCAGGTCTTCTGCACGAGCAGGTGAGGCGTAAACACAAACAAAAATGTAAAGAAGACAGGGACAGAAGTGTGTATGTGTGTGTGTGTGTGTGTGTGTGTGTGTGTGTGTGTGTGTGCATATGTGAGAGATGCAGGGCATAAGGGAATTCTGCTAATCCTTTGAGTCAGTCTGCAGAAGCGAGACTGCAGTCGTGTGGCAAATGGCACATGGTGGCTCCTCCTCTCTCCGCTTGCCAAACTCTTCCTCCTCGTTTTTGGATTTCAGCATTCCTGTGTTTGCGCGCATTGCATGCCTGCACCACAACACAAATGCTGTTGTACTTTTGCATTCAAACCTTTTTAGTGTGTGTATATATATATATATATATATATATATACATATACACACACACACACACACACACACTAATATATATATATATATATATATATATATATATATGTGTAAACATACAAATGATTGTCTGGTGCTACACATCCAAACAAACGATAGCTTTTGCATGTCAACTGAGGCAGCACCAAACACATTCACATGGAATAATTTACGTCTACCCATAATTCAACTGCCCTGCTTCTTGCACATCTTACTTCAGAAACAGAAGTACAAGGTTTAATTTTATAATACATAATTTACTATAAAATTCTGGGCCAATATTACCCTGCTCCAAAATTGCTTTTATGCTTCCAACATTTCCATTTTATTCTGGATTAAAACATTTTCACAACGCTTGTTAAACTCAAGTTTGATTTCACCTTCATTGGTCTTTCATGACAAACATTCAGTTTTATGAGGAAAATCTTGGGAAGATCTAAATGCTAATCTCTTAAATAATTTTGGAATACCTCACAACAATGGTTTAAATACTTTTCAATTCAGTATACCTCAAAAACTATGTTTAGTGAGATGAAAGATATTGCAAAATTAGAGCAGCCCCCTTTTTAAATTATCCTTCAGTACCAGGTTCCCGTACAGCACTTACAAGAAAACTACAAATCAAAAGGTACGCCCACTCTACTTTCTCTTCCTTAGTTACAAATCTCTTTAATAACTCCAATTTCTACATCATTAGAGGCCGGCTGTGGTCAGAAACTGTCACCCCCCCAGTTCCGCATGACAGGAAATAGGATACCAGAAATGCGGGCAGCTTTCAGGTAGACAGGCTTAACAATGAGGAGTCTTGTGCTCTTGTGGGTGGGTGAGCACACAGGTTAATTCATTCAGTGTCATTTATGTGCCCAATTAGGCCTTTTGTCCATTTCTGCTGCTGAGAAAATGTGAGTGTGTACACGTAAGTTGCCTAGAAATGACTTCTGATTCAGCCGAAGGTGAAAATTCCATAGCAAAAAAATAAAAAAATAAAAAAACTGCTTGCTTCCACTTCATACCTGAGGTTTTGCTGAAAAACCAAGAGGCGAGACAGTGCCATCTTTCTTAGCAGTGACACAAACCGGTGAGTCACTCTGAAGAAACAGTAACGGAACGGTAAATTACATGCAAGGCATGCTCTGGGATTTAAAATTTAACTTCGCAACGAGCAGAGGGAGTTCTCACACTCGTTCCCTGGGAAACACACGACAAACAGCCGCTGTATAAGCCAGGAGGAAGAAAAAACAGAGAGAGGTCAACCAGACTGTTTCACAGGCCGGGTGTCATGCCTGCTCCCCTTCACACCTAACGAAGGCAAGCAGGAAACCTTACTTGTGGATATTATACTTGTCGCTGATACCATAAGTAACTCAACTGAGTCCAAAAGTACAGAGAGGACACCGAATAGACATGCAGGAGAGTTCAAATGGGAAAAAAGAACATAATTAACTTTTCTGGTTACGGTGTACTAGAGATCAACTGGGGTTAATGCACTGTCGAATCAAGCCTTTTACCTAAAGGGCAAGTTTGAAAGCAGCTCTTTGGAGTTGCTTGAGATGTGGGCCAGATTAGCACAAGGCCACATTATCTTGGTGGGAAACCTTCATTTTGTTTCGCTTGATGCATGAAGGAACCTCACTGCAACAGCAGTCCAGTCCAAGCGATGCTCCGTCAAATCTGATGGAACGACAACCAAAATTCTATTCAACGCACATCGCGTGTTGTGTGTTTGAGTCTCTTCTCAGGAAATTGGTCGTGAACGCGTGAACGTTCCGCCGGTCACGTTGGGAAAAACTGTGATTACGTTGCAGCCTCCGCTATATTTCACATGCAAATAACATTAAGAGCACACGCCTCCATGGAAAACACGCTGCCCTCTGTCCTTAAACTGGAGTGTCAGACCAAGCCCCTGGACCATGACATCTGACATTAGATTCCTGCATTACCATGCTGGTGAACCAGGATTTGAATATTTGAAAAACACAGGAAATATTAAAAAACAAGACCATATCCAACAAATATGGACGTGTAGGATCAAGGCAGTTTTAAGCCTTAAATCTGAGTGCCTCTACGTTTCCTGCCTTCACCCTGGAGCACAGGTATGTTTGCAGGGAATGTTCCATCCAAGGCACATAAACACTATTTCTACAGCTGATTATTTCCACCAGAGGATTTCTGTGTTTATCGGCACCTTTCCTCTATCTGCATTTAATGCATTTTCATTAGTAGGGAAGCATACAGAAAACAGAACATTTTAAATATATAGGTACTGACATGCTTAACCAATATTTGTTGCACTGACGAGAAAGAAAAACACATCTACCTGAGAACTAGATGTACACCTGCTGAGTTGATGGGAGCGGTTTCAAATGGAGTGTGCTGTGTAATTTGGGAAGTGTGTGTCCACTGCAGCTCTCCGGGCCTTGCATCCCCTTCCATTGCAGTCACTACATCAAATAATTTGCAGCCTGCAACAGGCAACCTGACTGCACAGATGTTAAAGTTCCTGAGAGTAAGTAACATGAAACATGCAGTAAATAATTCTGCATTCTCACACACTTCTAGAATACAAGGTGTGTAGTACAGGTGTTTGAATTATGTGTGTAAAGATTGAAACATAGAAATTCACAGGGAAAAAGTAAATGATTCAAATATGAAAATACAACCCTTGTTATAAATTTGCATTATAAACAAAGGAGCATGCTTTCACATTTTCTTGGGTACACACTGAAAATTTTTGAAAAGTGACAGGTACTTTGCATTTGATGTGTCTTGGGTGAATTTAAGGAATGATTATTGTTAAAAATAGTCAATTTTGTGTGTTGATTAGCAAAGGAGTTTTATTGGAAAGGTCTTTACGGCTGCATTGTAAACAGCTACCATTGGCTCATTAGTGTATCAGAACATGGAAAAGTTCAAGAACACAAAGAGATGGTAAGGTGGCCACCCTAAGCTTCCTGTGTCATCCTTCAAGTAGAAGGTTGGTCATATAGTATGTTGCTAAACCATACTTGAGATGGCGTGCCCTCAGTGGGCGAAGCAATGACTTGGCTTCAGTTTCAGACACCACCACCCGCCGAGTGTGCGGAACCAAATCCTGAACATCGAATCAAACGATCACCTTTCTGTTGTGTAACCTCACGCTCCCAATGGAGAACTTTTGACTTTTTTTACTCCATTCACCACAACTCTCGTTCGCAGACGGAAGCCATCGACTTGGGTTTCCAAGAACGGCGACATTATGGCCAGGTACGGTTACATGGCAAAACAAATGCCGCAATTAAACACAAGTGAGCCAGCAGAACTGAGGAAGATTATTTACAGTGTGTTGACAAAGGAGATAACTACAGTACAACACACATTTTGTCTTAATTAGCACAGATGATGAATGAATCTAGGAGGCAGACCCCATAATTTCAAAGCTTCACCTAATACACCAGCCAATTTTTCAATAATTAGTATAATTAGCCTTAAGGCAGCAACGCTATGCCATAAATGGGACTTTCATCATAATTAGTTGAGTTCTTTGTGCATCCTGTTGACGTTCTCATGTAGAAGCATGAGACGACAAATTTGATTGATTTCTCAAGATATGAATGTCTACGTCTGTATTCTAAAAAAAAAAAGTTATTTTCTTGAAAGAATGGATCGGTGAGTATGATGTCTTTTCTTTGTCTTTTCACAGCAAGATTTTCCCATGAACATTCATTTTTGAAGACAGCGTCTAGGACTGCTATCCATAAATCACACAAAAATAGAAGATTTACAGCTGATTTCCAAGAAAACAAGAACAGCTCATATGTACTTTCCTACCAAATAATTGTTTAAGGTGACCTTTAGCATGCCGTGCTTAAGGTTTGCGGATGCTTGTTAGTAATTGAGTGGGCAGCAAAGTGAAATTACAATAGTATTATTGTAATGTTACAGTTGTATTAGCTCATGCAAACTGAAAGCAGGGAAGAAGGCATTCTCAAATGTGTATAAATGCCAAAGAAATTAGTCACTGTACACAGAGAGACTGCATCTGAGCCATCCTCCACTCACAGGATAGCTGCATTTTCATTACTGCATCAAAGCCGATGACAAACTGCTTGGACTGTTTGTACCTGCAAGGGCTCCAAATCAACTTTGACTTGTACCGGTGCCCTGTACATGGAGGTCCGGTTCAATGGGTGTAAATTCAAGGCTGCAGAATGATGATGTGATGGTGACAAGCAAACGTAGGGCATGTTTGAGGAGGGCCTACAACCAATTTACCAAACTCTTATCAGTTATGAGTCCACTGCCTCGATATTAGTGCTTCTGCAGCCTAAGAGTGGATGAGGTTTGAGTCACCTTGGATATTTGGAAGCACAATGTTAGTACACTAGTAAGAGGAATCTGCCTCCTTAAGTTGAGTTATATTCAGGCTAACTGAGAAGCCACGTGGTCCCCACAAGAGACAGCACACCTGATGAGAAGCTCACATACAATTTATCTAACTGTTAATTACCACTGCTTTATGTTTTTTTATTTGCGTGATTTCTGTGAAGCACCTCACAGGCCAGCGAGTGCGGTAAAACAAATTTATTTGACTCAGGCATATAATTGGTGAGCCTCACTACACATAACTCTACAACACTGAACTACAAAAGTCTAGTCCATTTCTCTACACTACACTTAATTACTTGTAAGTACTTTTTCTGATAATGTCGATATTCCATTTCAGGACCAATGGGCTGTAAGCTCCCCACCCCCCACCCCACAGGACAGCTGAAGACCTTTGTAGGACACTTTCTGAGGCCAAGGCTCTGAACTGATGCACAGACAGCATTGGTGACCGCCCACCGCATGATAGGAACGCACCCTGCACTCCTTTGATCAGGCTGCCCTGTTTTGATGATGAAAGTTCAGTAGGGACCGCGTCGACTTCTGGCAGCACTGCTGCTGTTTGGAAAGGCCGTGTGACTCTGCCAGGGATCGCAAGGTCTTCAGCGTTTCCAGGCTTCAGCTACACAGACACGCTGATGTCTGGCCACATATTAAAGGCTAATGATAAAAGACGATACAAAAATGAAGGGCATCACAATTATTTCTTACTTTTAATTAATGTTTAATCCCTTAGGCAATTAAAAAATACTGATTTGTGTTTGCTTCACTATTACATAGTGTCTGCTTGTGAATGACACATACTCCATATCTGGCGTACATGAACGTCCTACCCTTCTAATGTACACATCTGGTTCTGCCAAGCTGGTCTGTATTTCACAGCACAACTTCGCCTGACGTTTCTATTTCAGCGACTGGAGAGACTAGCAGTTAGATCAGCAGATGACCGAGTGAACAGAGGCGTTGATAAATTTTCTGAAAAACAAAAAAGCTCGAACAAAAAAGCTTGAACGATGAAGTCTGAAGAGAGGGAAACCAGCCTTTGTCGTGCCCTTTGGTGTTGGCAAGTTTGGTACATGTCGGGACACTGCACTCCCCCTCCCTACACCCCCCCCCAAGCCCTTAGTGTGCCCCACAGCTCCAGTTGCTTTGATCAGCGATGCCTATAATCCTCATGGCACCAAAAAGCAGACCTCTTAGATCTTCAGACGGACGACATGGTGAGCCAGGACCCTGAAGGCACCCCGGGGCCTGCAGGTGGACAGGACGCTGCGTGGAAGGGCCACCATGAGGCCCAAGTGCCGATTTGCAGCTGTTCCCACAAGCAAATGAAACCTGCCAAGGAACGACGGGCAGCGAATGTCAGCCGCATCTCCGAGCAAGGGCACGTTTCGGCCATAAAGAAAAGGGCCCCCTCCCGCCCCTCCCACCTCTTGAGGCTACTGCAGACATTCAGGCGGATTTTCACACATGCCGCAGAGAAACATTCAAACCTAAGTCTGGGGAATACTGGAATTCAGGTGAAAGGAACAAATGAAATCTGGAAACAATCACTGTATCTTCCGCTTACACAGCTAAATTAAATTTTCAATTTTATGTCAAAAACAAATCCATGGATTTTGTGATTAAGAACTACACATACCAGCCAATGAACAGAAAACGTGCTGTGATTTTAATCTGATAGTTTCTATAAAGGTTATTGTTATAATTACCCAAGCTTATGCGAGTTGATGATCTCTCGATTGCCAAACACAGATGCAAGAACAGATCCGTGACAGACTGGAAAACTTCAAAAAACAGCACCCATTTCATCGAGTGTTTTCTACTAAAAATGTCTTATTGCATGGAACGAATCCATGCTAAATCTATTTCACACGCATGCTTCAGTTTTGCTGCATAAACAAACACGTCGCAATATTTGCAGAACGTAAGCCACGGAAAGGATTAAGCCAGCCACCTGTTTCCATAATTCATACACTGTTGGAAGCATCTTTCTCTAAGACAGAAATGGCTTTCGGCACAGATTTAAGATTCCCAGAGAGGTCAGGGAAGGTTCATGCTCTATCTGGAACTGTTAGACTAATAAACGGATTAGCACAGAGGCTAGTTACACTGCATGACAAGAGAAAAGCACATCGCTGTTTGCTTCTTCAAATGATCTGAGGACTGGCGGAGAGCACACACTAAATCGGAACCTTTGAAAATTCAGTTTGGGGTAGGAATAAACACAACGTTTTAGCTGAGATAATGATAGTTCGTGTTCAGAGTACGAGGGTATGCTGTATTTGGTGTATCGACTATGTGACTAGTAAGACTATAAGCTCCAAACCCAGGAGACTTAATGGTGATACAGCACTTACCAAAGTCCTCAATTAAAACTGAAAACAGACAAATAAATAAGCTGCTAACCTTAATAAGTGAAAAAATGCATGATATTCCAATTTATAATCTTTCTGCTAATATAATACTCAAAAAAAGTATTTGGCAAGAATGAGCTTAAGAGTGGTGAAAATATATACTGTTTATTGTCAGCTCTTTTAAAGAGATGGGTATACATAATCAGTAAAGACCAGGTTTTTGGATATTTTATAACAGTAAGATGATAGGTGTTTCACGACTCAACGCTGCAATATTAATTTCAGTTAAAACTACATGTGCGGCTGCAACTCATGGCGAGGGCCACAGTGGTGTAAGGAGATCAAGTATTAAACAGTTTGAAGCCTTGAACATGCTTGTGTTTGAAAGAACTTTAAAATTAGGCTTGTCAAAATGTTGGGTGGCCTTGCCTTTCTGTGGCCTGTGTGGTACGCTTGTGAAATTCTGTTTTAGACATGGTGGTTTGTGAGACATTATAGCTACTGAAGGACCCAGGGCCTTTCTGCAAACACTGAGCTCCAAACCACAGCCAATCAGAAAAAAATCCAAAGGCGTTTTAACAACATGCCGACACTTATTTACCATGCAACAGAGTCCTAACACAAACCAAAACACAATATAGATAGAACAGTGTGGTGCTCAGGGAGATTTGGTTCCCCTGATGACAGAGCCTGGTTACCCACAATTCCCTCTGTGTGGTGTTGCTATTCAACGGAACATTCCCTCAGAATGAGTCAGAGTAGTTGACGGTGGCGTTGGCCTTGGCACAGACCGACTCCTCCGTGTTTGTACACATAATGTGACTAGCAAACATCCGTAGCTTACAGGTCTTATTTGAAATTTCAGTGCACTTTAAGGCAATGTGAGTATTACAGGCATGCTGGTTATGCATGCTGGTCTCTTTGCATCAGTGTTCAAAACGTCAGCAAGCGGTCTGAAGATGCAGATGCATGACTGGGAGAAAGGAACACATTTGGCCATTTCAGCTGAACAACAAAAAACAACAAAACATTGGGGTGAAAAGAAAAAAAAAACTGAAAACCACAAACATGTGGGACTGTTTTGTGGTGGACATATCAGGATCTATTACTGAAACACAAGACAAAAACCATTTGCCGAGGGGCAGGAGATACTAGTCCACAGTTACCATTCAGCCCCTCTCCCACATCCTTCTTCTCTCCACACTGTCTAGCCAGGTTCACTGTGGACTGCAATTCATCCCAGGAAGGAAAGAGAACAAGGCAGGGTGTGGTGTGTAAACAAAAGAAAACTCAAAAGCCATTCAAACAGAGGTGGGTGCATATGGACCGACTATTCCAGGGACCAGATCCCAACATGCGGCAAGAACATGTAATGCTCACCCTGTGGCACATGCTAACTTGTAAAAAAAGAAAGACACAACAGCCAGGCCTTTGTAATGAGATGTCAGTCGCAAGTTGTGTTCGGTGGCTAATTTTAATTGGTTCAAAACTGTTATACAGGTGAAATAAATCATGGGGGAAATCGGGCAATGGAGGAGAGAACGAAAGTGCAAGTTCCAAAGAGGAAACGTCAACGGAGAAACAACAACTCACCGCCAACATGTTGCTCTTACAGGGCAACAAGCAGCCGAGTGTTACGAAGCACAGCTAGACCAGACCTGCTCCAGCAGGAGAGCAGGTCCTTGGAATGAAGCTCTCAGCTACGCACGTGAGCAAGTGAGATATTATATATCAAATGGTAGGTACTGACCAGATCTCAGGTCTTATCTCACACCTGGCACTGAGCAGGACCTCACTATCCATTATTCAAGCTCCTCAGCAAGAACATGTAGTTCCAACAACCATTAATCCAAGTTTCTAATAGTGAGGCTCGGAAATTCATAACTGTGCCTCTCAGAGGATAAAACCTCACAGGTGTTCGGCACTGCGAGGGAATTAAGTGGTTGCCACAGAAAAAGGAGAGATTCAGCAGGACCGTCTCTTAAGGGAGTGAAAAGGGGGATGGTCTACGTGACTTAGCTACTGAATAAACACCTTCGTGCAGAGGAGTGTAGCTGTACCGGTTGACGCTAATACAGCTGGATATCGTTCCTGAAGTGACTCGGGTTAAATGTTCTGTTTAACCCACCTCATTTCAGTGCGGCTGCTGTTTCTGCCATTTTCTCACTGAAAACCTGTGGTTACACGTTCCAGGGCAGAAATAAATTATCCAGACCACGAAAAGGATTCCTTCTCCTCTTTTTCACCAAGATCACCTGGAAACAAGAATGGCTGGGTAGAAAAAAGGTGGGGAATTTATGCCTTTCTTAATTCACTTCTTTATTGGCGTCTAGGAGGTGGACTTGCCAAGCATAACAAATGCAAATTTCAAAAGGCCACAGTCTGTCATTTACAGCGAGGAGCTTTTGCTTTATGCAATGACATCTAGACACAACCTATTTATCCAGTGCAACCCACTGAGCATGAAAACACCGAGGAAAAACTCCCCGAAAGGTCTTTCACCTGAAATACACTCATAAGTGAAGAAGTTGTCTCGAAAAGCCAAATCAATGTTTCTTTGAGGTTGAATCAATCACTAATTGAAAATCTTTACGGCAAAGTGAATACGAAATGTCAGAAGTTTAGAAAGAAAATGACAATGACATTTAATCCATAATCTTAACAGTGCTCATACAATTTACAGAGAAACAAAAGTCAGGGAGTGAAAACAGATTTCTATATGACTTAAGACTGCCCAACATTCTACCTACCACCTCCTTTTTTTACTACATTCATGAGATTTCAGCAGAATTACTGCCACTGAAAAAGCCTACTCTTCACTCCTGTACACAGACATTCTGCACTCACATTTGAGTGTATAACATCAAAAACAAGTACCAAAAATTTAACTGAATATGACCCTACAGGACAGACACACGCAAACCCATACTGCTATGCTCAGACCTGCTCCTGCTAAGCTGATCTTACATATCATTTCTACCTTTTTTGGACATGATCCGAGGCACCACAATGGCCTGAACACCCACTGACTTTCTGTCTCACTTGTCCAACCACACTCCCAGCACTAACCAGCAAACACAGACCTTCTAGCCTACAGATCTTCTGCTCTGACTTTGTACAGGCCAGAGGTTCCACACACCACACACTTGAGGATCACATGTCAACGAATCACACGGACGTGCCGGTGGCCGATTGGGGCACGGACAAGTGCGGCGAAGCTAGCGGAACCACAGGGAAACCGTGGCATCACAGAGGGTTGGGTGTGCATTATTTATATCTGACATGAACTTGTGGAAAAAGCAGGCAAAACAACCAGAAAGGTTTCACAAAGGAAGCAGTCTGTGCAGACTCAGACACCACACCGAATAATTATTTAATGCTTTTCTTGGTCGGGGATTTTTTTTCCTTTTTAAGTGCAGCATTCAGCATATGTTACCAGTAACTGACGTGCACAAATGCTGAAAAACCCGGTCCATATTTTATTCATAAAGGCCTGCTTCATCTCTGTGTGCAACACCCCTGTGATACAACAGAAGGAAATGCTGCGCGTGTCCATGCACTCTTGAAGTCACTCTGTCATGTCTCACCCCGCGCCTGGGGTTTTTCTGCCCTCAGACATCTGCCCCTGTCAGCTGAGGAGTGCTCCTGTTCCTCCCGACAGTACTCTCAGAGAATGACTGGTGGCAGCTTACAAAAATCCTCCACCAGTGTCCTCCCTGTGTGACAGTATTTCTGGTCACCTGTTACTGTAAAGCCCGGCGTGTTCCTATGCCTCCTCTCAGCCATTCCATCAACTTGCCTCCCCCCATAAACTGCAGTCTATTCTTATTGCTGCTGCCCACCCCCTGAGTCTCAGTGGGACCGAGGAACACTGCAGTTCATCATATGTGAGCTCTCGTTTCCTGCTCTGTGCAACACGACAGCTCACACTGTTTAACACACATGTACGAGAATGATTCTCTCTGAGATTGAATCCTCTCAATACTGCACTTGAACACAGTCGAGTTTTGCCATTTCAATCAATGAATCCTATTTCTTGCACCACTCAAACATGGAAAGAAAAGCCATTAGGCAACCTTGAGAAATTGTGTCCAAACAACATCCTGTATGGTTGAAAATGATTGTCAGTTAAAAGATTTTTAAAAATTCTAATTGTAAGTTCACAGTAAAAAAAAAAAACAGATCAAACAAATCAGATTCTTTGTCCACAAAACCTTCTGTAGCGAGGCTGGAGCAAATCTCCACATCTTACCGATGAAGAGGTTCCACTCGGGGTCCAGATCAGCCTGGTTGGCCAGGCATCCCTTCATCACATTCAGGCAGTAGTTTCCACAAGGCTTCAGGCCCGGGAAGCCTCGGCAGTAGGGGCAATACAACATCTTGGTCAGTGCGCGGATGCAGGCCGGCGTCACGCTAACCTGGAAGCGCGGGGAGAGCAAACACAAGTAAGACTGAGATGGGGGGCGTGGGATGAGGGGGGGGTGTCTTAAACAAAGAACACAACTCAGTGCTAACCCCGCTCGCTGCTACAACTATGCCCAGTAAATTACCTCCAGTCTTCAACCATCTCACCAATCGACTTGCACCAAACCACTAATGCCAGAGGTGCTTTGATTCCATGGATTATTAATGTAATGAACGCATGTACTGCAAACCTTTCATGCCCTTTAGTTTATAACAAATACACACTTATTCTAGAGTTTCTACCAAAGCCCTCAGCTTTTTTTTCCCCATTATTGAATCATCCTAGCGTGTAGGCAACGATGGCATTGCAATTCAGCTACTGGGTATCTTGAAAGTTTATTTACGTTATCTGTACACTGTTAAAGTACCACATAACAAATAAATTTGAGCTGGTCTGAAATTCGTGTTATGAAGTTCAGTCTGGTGCACGAAAGGTACAGTAGCTCTCCTTCACTGGCTATGACTTTTCTGATTGTAGTTTAATAACTGCACTTTATCACAAATAAAATAAAAACACATTCAATAAAAGACTACAGCTGTATTTTGTGAGGTGTTACAAACATTCCTTTCAGCTTAACTACAGAGTGTGTAAGTGTAACATCTCCTCAGTTTTGCCTTGTCCACTGAGTACACGACACAACAACAACCAACTTCTACAAGGCTCAAGACAGCCTCCAGCAATGTAAACATGGGCCATATTTAAATTTCGGCAAGCTGGACTTCAGCCTTGTCTTCCAAACTGACCACTCCGTGTAGGCTGCTAAACGAAATTACAGAACTGCTAGAATTCTGCTCTTACAGCTTGCAAGGACAACACAAGGGTATCCAATTGACTGGAAAGTCATGGGTTTGTGTTATCAATCCTGTTAATAAACTATTTGAAAACCAGACCACTTCTAGCCATAAAGTACAAATGAGTCAAAATCTACAGGGCACCATATGTATTCCTACCTTGTTGTGGTTTTTAAATACTCACTATATTACATTAGCTAAGCAGATATAAAGAGCGTGTCATGTGTTCTGCAGGTGTTCTTCATCGGGGCGGGGGCGGGGGCGCCGCCCCCCCCCCAGCCACGCAAGCCAGAGAACCCCCAACCGGGAAACCCGAG
>JABJVR010003055.1:0-16455 GCA_025773905.1 Chitala chitala | reverse complement strand
TCTCTCTCTCTCTCTCACACACACACACACACACACACACACACACACACACACACAGACAGAGACAGAGACAGACTCAGGGTTAAGCCTTTGTGTTTCAGCAGCATTTTCTGAGCAAAACATCACATCTGAATTCAACAACCGAGATTAATTTGGCACTTCTTTTGTTGTGTGTGTTTCTGGACAGGCAGTTTTTTCCCCTCCTAAGATTTTTAGTAACTCCCTGATACACACAAAAGCTGCTACAAAACACGTGTTCAAATCTGTCTCTGTATCACCTTTTATTTCTTGAGGGTTTATAGCCGTTTTCATTCAGCAGTGGTCAAGACCTCTAATCTTAAATTGAATTACTGGTAATTGCTTTATTGATTACCGTAATTGTGAGGATTGAATGCATTTACAACTAAATTCTGATAATTCATGCACAAAATCCAAGTAAATATATTTCTAAATTATCACAGAAAAAGTAGGACTGTGGTATTTTTTATCAAACTTATTTTTTGAAAATCAGTAAAAAAAAAATGTGTTTTAGAATTAATTTTATCAAGAAACTACAGTGCAGTAAATGTTAAATACTGCACTGACCAAGAAATTCTATGTTTTTTCACTGTCCCATCTGAGGAGGTCGTGGAGTTCCCCCTCACCGTATCTTCACCTGTTACTCAGTTTCATGTTCATAATGGCAACATGAAGATGGGCGGGGGGAAGGGTGTTGTGTTGATAGACAGGCGTGACACTTAGAATTCATACCTAGGACAGGTTGAAAGACGGGTTCGCACCAAGTAGAAATCATGCAGACATTTAATGTTCATTTTTATCCACAAAGCAAAATAAACTGGTCAGTTGAAAAAGCTACACACCCCGGACATGTGATATAATGATATTCTACATTTGCCTCGGACTGCTGGGACTGTAATGTTCATTAGTTGAACTATTGACCTGTTGTCTTTTAAGCTGGAGTCTGCTTTTTAATTGAATTTACCCCAAGGATAACAGTAAGGGAAGCCGTAGCATAAGGGGGCCCATAAAATATACAATATTACTGCCTTCCTATAATTGGCCATGCATTATTTAGAACCCAATTATATTCCCTTCAAAGTGTGTGCAGAGCAGTAATTAAAGAGTGGAAGAGCTGAACAGTGGAAAGTGTGTTGAACAGCTGAGTTGTTGAGTGCATGTTTATCAGCTCAGGTGTTGAACACGTGCTGATCGGCTGAGGTGTTGACTGTGTTAGCTGAGGTGTTTAGTGCGTGTTGAACAGCTGCGTAGTTGAGCGTGTGTTAATCAGCTGAGGTTTTTAGTGCATTTTCATCAACCGAGCAGCTGGTGTGTATTGAACAGCTGAGTTGCTCAGCTTATGTTGACCAACTGAAGAATTGAGTGCATGTTGAACAGCTGAGGTTTGACGTGTACAATTGGTAGGCAGAGGGTGGACTCATGCTGTCTTGTGACACTGTACCAAATCCCACACCAGGTTCCATAGGGCCTAATGACTGCTGCTAGAGTGTTTGCCAAACTGAAGCACCATTTATAGACTGTTAATGCTTGTACAACCCTGCCATGTGAGCTTTATATGCCGGTCCCAAGTCTGGGTAAAAGGAGAGGATCAGGGAAAGACCTGGCAACCTACCCTGTAAAAGCTCGCCAAGAAAATTTTATGGAAAGGGTCTCAGTTGAGAGAGTTGGCCCGTAGAATCACAGAGAGTTACACAGATCTCTTTGACGATGTAGTTTATAAAAGTTACCTGTGGAAAAGAGCAGTGATGAGGGAAAAATAGTTGCACCTGCCCCTCACCCTTCCCAGTAAAAATGTCCTCTCCTTTTTGCCTTATCTGTGAAGAGAGAAGGAATATGAACGTGTCAGTGACTACATCATCCCCTTCCTTTTGCTTGTGTATGTTTTGTCCAGATTATTTGTATGACAAAGGGGTCCCTTTTGATTGATATAGGTATGAAATGCTGGGAAGTGAAAGACACTTCTCACTGATTGCGTAGCTACGTGGAGTTTATCCTACATCCACCTGCATGAACGACAATGACAGTCCTCCTCAAGGAAGATAGAAACCAATTAAAGACAGCTGCGCTTTCCAGTCTGTTCTGGCCTCTACCAGTCTGTTGCATGTGCGTCAGATAGCCCCACAAAGTTGATCTTGTGATGTGCTATCATAGCTCACTTCAGCAGCGTTTGATGTTATGTAACTGCGACTTAGTACTGAGACCTGTGTTGCTTTGAAGTGTGTGGTCTTGAATAGGTAGTATAAGTGGAATTTGTTGTGTGCAGGTGAAAGGTTTGCATCAAGGATTTTATTTATGTCCCCTCTTCACTGGCGTGTTGGGATTATTATACTGTATGTGGAATGGAATAAATTAAGTGCAGGTTAATGCCCACTTCTCCACCCTCCTGGTGGTTTATGAAGTCATTAGTCATTCAGGATGTTCAGCTGGTTTAATGTGAATTCAGATACTCTCACTGGACATGGCCGATGGGAATGAGATTTGCCAAATTCTAAATTTTTTCCTGTCTCTCCATGATCTGCCTAGGGTCTTTGTGAAGCATCTCCGACTATTAATGCCAAAGTCTGCGCGCGTAAAATTGGTGTTGAGTGCAAGTGTCCTTTATGAGTACAGTTTCAGAAGGGATGGGTATAGAATGATGCCTGTGAGTTAGGGCATGTCCCCGGTGCATTGTAGGTAATGTCAACGAGAAGAACAGGAAGCTGACATTGCTGTGGGCAAAAGCAAATTAACTGTGGCTTCACTACACTGTTGTTAATTTATCTTTATGGTAATTCTGGTCAGTCAGAGCTATCCAGAAATGTTTTCTAATATGACTACAATAACAACTGGAGGTGCCATGATGTTCCTGATGGGAATATTTCATATTTATATATATTTAACTCCAGGCCATAACGGACAGTCCCTTAACGTGCTGTGATCAGTCCCTGCAGATGCTGTGTGCAATATGTCCAATATGGGGCCTTAGTTGGAGTAAAAAATGGAACAACTTTTTTCCTACTATAACGAAGAGGTGGCTAGTTAAGTAGGCGTGGGCTCCACACCCTGTACTGCCCAGCTCATGTGTAAACAGTTGATTCAGAGTTGAGTTTGTTTTACTACCTGTTTGTCCACAACAAGGCCTTCACTTTACACATGCAGGTAGTTACTGCTACATTACCGTGAATGTTATTGTACACAAACTCCTTTAAAATTCACATATCTGCAGGACTGTTTAGGAAGGTGTTCGTGCGGAAAGCAACAAACGTATGACTATTTTAAATTGTCATAAATCAGTTTTTGTCCTTTTTGTTTCTATGGAGGAATGTTAGACCACAGCTGTAAATTTCAAGGTCTGCTTTATCAAAAGATGATATAAAATACACAGAACATGGTTCCATGAATAATTTCACAGAACCATGTCCTATAGGCTTGAAAATGATTAAATTTCAAATGTAGACACAGAAAGGATGTTGTGGAATGTCAGAGAAGGAAAAGTCACTGTTTTTTTTCTCAGGAAATGAATTTAAAGGCAGTTGGGCACACTGCATAGCAGTGACCAACAAAAACGCAAAACACGTGACATGTAAAGTCGGTTTGCGAAAGTGTCACGTGACCACACGCTTTGCTCGCGTCCTCTGCAGCTGCAGATGACTGGCCGCAGGAAGGTTACGGTTAATTCCCCTCTCCCCCACCGTTTCGGGACGTGCACTGACACGCTCTGCGTTGTGTGTGTCAGGAGCTGACAGGCCGACGATGGGCAATTTTTCTAGCTGAACAGAGCCGGAGTCAGCAGAACGCCACAAGTGCCAAGGGATCGGCCATTACTCACGTCGGCCGGTCTTGCCGCTCCTGAGAGAAAGGGGCGGGTGCGGGGGGGGGCACGCTGATGAAAGCTCTCTCTGAGTACACACAGGGAGAACATTCAGCTCCAGAGACCAGACACAGCGACAAAGACAAATGCCCGCTCTGCAGCCTTCACCAACAGGACACAATCATGCCGGAGCTTGTTCTCGTGGTTCCTCCCCTTCATATGCTTTTCATTTACTCAACGAGCAGCTATAATTAGGGTCAAGAGAATCACTAGTGGAGAAACACATTGCTCATAGATGGGCACAGCTGTAAGCTGTTTTGGGTAAAAGATACGTGAATGTGCAAATGCACGGTTTCTTTGACTTCCTAGGAAAAAATGTGCCGCAGGTCTATTAACGTGTCTTATGGTACAGTCTGTTACAGGAAATAAGAGTCAGATGTAGCACCACAGAAGCAACAGCACTGGGCTTCAGACAGATTTATGCCATTAATTTGTGTTTATACTGAAATCTAATCGATATAGTCATTTTTAAGAGTACAGGAAAAATTGTTCTTTATGGCCTACTGCACGTTTTGAAGTACGGTGAAAGGATGATGACAGTGGACATGGTGGACATGCCTGGGACGGTAGATGAGTGGTCACACTATACAATACTACCCCAGCAGCAATGTAGTGACGCCATGCATCCTAATATGGACCTACAGGCTACACACACTCTGTGGCTGATGAGCAGGTAAGTGTGAAAGTGATGTTCATTCTGTGTACACATAGTCAGCTTGGCTCTCTTCGCTCTGCCTGGGTTTGTGTGCAGAGAGCACCCAGAACCCAGGAGGCCCGAGTCTGGCACAAAGCAGCAGCCGTAGAAGAAAGTAAACAGCAAAATTTAGCAGCCACCCTGAATCTCCTCCAGCTCCCAGGGCACCAGGTGGACAATCGTATCCAGAATATTCCAGAAAACATCTAGCCCTCTTTTCCAAACCTCAAGTTAGAAGGTGTATCAGCTGGTTTTTAAACCAAGTTACATCATTCTTTGTGTATGTAGTGAGATCCCATCATTGCCTTTGCTGAAGCTTAACCAGTGGCTATCTGGCAAAAAATCAGACAGGAATGGTGTGTTATCAGTCAGGGGAAGAACTAAGATGAATTAGTGCATGCTTTAGTGCGCTGAAGTGCGTTTCACATTGATAGGACTATAAGGGCGCACTGGAAACGTTCCTCTGCTTAGCAGTGTCAGCTGAATTGTGTGACTGGCAACACACTTTCCTTCGTATTGTATGTTTTGTCACTTTCTAATGACAACCTAATGTATGCAGGAATCTGTAAAAAGTGACTGGCTTAGGGCTATTTCATACAAGTTCATATTGTAAAACAACATCCTGGATTTAATAATTAAATTGTGTAATTTAGACCAGGAGGGTATAACAGTGTAGTGATATATATGGGTGGCAGCAGGTCAGCTGCAGTGACGGTGACATCAGCCCCTGGGATTGAAGACAAGAGAGCGATTAGCTCCATGAGCTAAAGACTCGAGTCCTTGGCTCATCCGGCTAAACCTTCTGTCTGCTGTACTAGTGACCCAGGTTCAAAGCCCACCTGCTCTCTTGGTCAGTTACATTATACTGAATTTCTGATTTACAGTAGAGTCGTTTGCGAGAATATAAAATGTAAGAAACCGATGACTAAACAGGAATGCAGTGTTATGTAATTATTGAAATAATTATTTGTTATAATTAATTTTCCAAGACGCGTTTTATATTTGTTGGATAAGCTTTATATTACCGCTCATAGATGTGTCCGGGGGAGGAAAAGTACGTATAGGCAGGCTTTGTACAAATTCAAATACTTCATTTCAAGGTTGATGTTGCCGTTTCAAACTGTGAGCCACAGAACTAAAGGGAAGTCCTCCACAAGTTGTGTGTGTCCACGTTCTCTGTTTGGGTAGTAAGAATTTCACGATTTTTAATTTACGGTGCGACTGTTTCAGTTTCAGTTTGAGCCAGGCATCACTTGCATGTGAGTAGTAAAATTTCTGTGGCAGTGAACTAAAAGGATTAATCGGATCAGGTTAGGTTCAACCTAATACTGTGTGATATGGAAGTTTCATTGCTACGGGTTTGGACATAGTATGCACTTTATTTGTGTGAATCGATTTCATTTCTGTCTGTCATCACAGATTTGAGTAGGGTTAAAGTTAAACTCCATACAAATGTCACGAAATGGTTTTGTTTCTATATAGCTTAATGGTTTTGGACGACTTGAGGACTGTTTGTTAACCCAATAGCGCCCTCGGCTGGCTATAAAAATGAACTGCACTTTGTAATCGAAATTTCTGCTGAGCATCTGCGATTTAGTTTGATCAAAAGGTTTTTATCACTTTCATTCTGAGTCTGTGCCAGTGTTGAAGTTCTCACCAAAAGTTCATACTTCTGGAGTCTCAATACATGACGCATTTAAAACGTTTGACTCGATGACGGTCAATATCACGATTTCGAAACGCGAAAAACTGTGATGTAATCGAGATGTGCTGCCTAATGTGCGCGGGTTCTTGCTCGTAATGGCATGGTTATGTCGTTATTTGATACTAAATATTCTCAGTCAGGGAAGCACTCGTTCACTTTACCGTAAAAGCATCGTACCCATACCGAGAGACGTTTTCTTAGATTGAAAACTAGGATGCCTAATGTGTTAGTAAAGACAATCTTTTGAAATAATTCAATCTCACATTGTATGTAATGAAGCTGTTACGACCATTTACACAAGTGAATGAAGATTACGAGTCATTTTTAGCACACGAATAAACTTCCGTATGTCTTGTGTACTCAAAAATGTAGTGCGGAGCCTTTGTTAATTACGCGACATGTTCCAGTAAATATAGGGCGCCATGTGATTGTTGGTAGTTTGTGGCGCAAATTTAATGGTATTACTGGGCAGCAAAAAAGTCTTATGGCCCGTGAAACACAAACACCTGTTTATGTCCACGTCTTGGCCTGCGTTTATAAAAGTAGTGCATTTAAGAAAACTACCAGTATTTAATGAAAACTGCATATTTTGCAAATGTTTATTCTTACAATAATCCTTGCTTGAAAGAGAACTGAATCAGCGCACGGACCAGTCCAAGAATATGACACTGTACCTTCTTTTGTACCAGATTTGCTATCAGTTTCGGCCACTGGATGGCAGGTTTTTACAGCCATAGAAAAACACAATTTACCGAACTCGCGAAGATACCCATGCGTCTTGTATTAATGTCAATTTAATTTATATAGCACATTTACTACAGCAAGGTTGTCCAAAGTGCTTCACAATGATAAAAGAAAAGTAACACTAACATATTGAAAGAGTAAAACAATAACAAAACCGTATAATTTAAAAAAATAATAAAGAAACAAAGAAAAGGTAAACAATATAAAGGCTAAAATAGAAAGTTAACGGAGGGAAATCCTGACCGCCAGTAGTAATGCTGGAGACATTGTGTCGGTCTTTAGTGTGTACGTAAAGTAATCACTGCAAATGTACTTATGAATCCATTTTACTGTGTGGGAAGTGATAATCGTATTGTAGTTTGAGGTGGTTTCCCAATTTTAGGACATTCTCGACGTAAAAAAAAAAAGTATGACGAGGTCATTGATCCTACCCTGAAGTAAACGTTGAGTTTGAGTGAACATAAAATGAATTTGGCTGGCATCTTCAGAAGCTATCGAATATCACTTGTAGTATGTGCACGATTTAAGAGAGGAAGGATTATCGATTTCCTGGCAGTTTTGTATTTGAAGTCCTCCTTACAGGTAGTGTGGATGCATTATTCAAGTGACTGGAAAACTTTAGCTGGCAAATATTGATTTTGACTGTTGCATTATTGAGACTTCACAGTCTTTAATAAATACATAAAATTATGAAACCCTACATAGAAATTACAAAATGTGACGGGTATAATAGTTTATATAGTTTAAACCTGGAATAACGGTAACTTATTTTTCATGGCTCATATTTGGTACATTAAATATTTGGTCATGGATGTAGATTTGGCGTATTGATTTAAGTAAACTTTTTGGAACAAATTAAACGTACACTTGTTAAATCTTGGTACGTGTGGCGGTCAGTTTGGTTACCCTTAGTTAATTATAGCCGTAGACGATCGTCTAGGTGGCATATGATTAAAAACGGCCTTGCTATAGGGTATCAAGATGTTTATTAGGGTTTTGGGTTTGAAAAGCTCTATGCAATACGATATTGCTTAATATACTGCCATCTCGTGGCACAACTGATGTGTAACAGGGTCTTCTCGCATTGCATTTAATAGAAAATCTTCATGACAAAGATGTCAAGACACGGTAGTGGAGGGCCGCAATGGGTGCGGTTTTTTTGTTTCAGCCAATTTCTCCTGTTAATTTAACTTTGTCAAGTAAACATTACCTTTTTTGTATAATTAGTGTCAATCCAGAAATTCTGAACTTTTCATTTAAATACAAATTTTAAATGTATGACAAAGACTTGGATTCTCAATTTTTTAAAAAAGGTAAAATGTATAACTTTTAATGATAACTTAAGGCATTGCTCTTGATTATGCATTGACACCTTTTGGTGTTCATTAATTACAATATGAATACACTTCAAACCAGTAATCATTAATTTAACATCTATGCTAAATTATCCAGACATTTTCTGCTCCAGTTCTGCAGTTAGTGATATTGTAATGTGCAAGCCATATTTTTGTTAGATTTGAAAGCACAAGAGTATCACTTTAACTTTCTTTTTAACCTCTTATTTTCTCAATTAAGGCAACTAAATGCAAACCAATGCAAACGATCCAGAAGAACAAAGACAGGAGCCAATGTAATGGATAAAGATAGTGGTCAAATTAAAAGGCCCCCCAGGGACCGTGCTTGTGTTGACGTACCTAAACAGTCATTCATTGATTCATTGTGTAGAAAGGGAGCCTGGTTATGTTGATCTCATTGAAGAGCTGGTGAAAGATCAGTTTCTGGTAGTTCCTAACATTGTAATCGGTTTCACCTTTCTGTCATTTAGTTTTTCCACTTTTCAAGCTGCTTGATGCCGTCAGACCTGTAACCAGATAGTAGCTTCATTCATTCATTTAGAAAGATGAATGTATTGGGGTGGTGGGGGTTATTGTGCTTTTTCTCCTACAGTAAACTATTAGCTAATTCATTTATTTCTGATTAGAAAGAGTGCAGAACATCTACCGGAAGTGTGTTAGGGTTGTACAGAAGTGCAACAGCAAGTACAGGACAATGTTGGCATGAGTCACAAGACCTGGGTCTGTGTCCTCTGCAGCCAGAGATGGCTGTGCAGTGGAAAAGACAGAATTTCAGCAGTACATGCAAACACGTCAGCAGATGCACGTGTGCTAGTCAAGTCTGAGAGAACTCCTGTGCTCTTCACACAAACTCACAGATGCACTTAAATGCTGAGTAAAAACAGTGCAACTGCTCATCTGCAGTACTCATTTTAAACATTACACTTTGTCCAGTCAGCTTTTTAAAAATTTCAGTTGCCATGTACACATCTCTCATCATCTTAATATACAGAACATGCTTTGCTGACAGAGAACCATAGACTGTTGAACATCTTAGCAGACCCTTCCTTCAACAAGTACATGCTCAAAATTTATTTTTTTAACAATTAGAAGATTACAGTACAGCAAATGTTGCTAATGTTAGAACTAGTTCAAGATTTTAGAAGATACAAATATCAATTTCTGTTTGTATGGGTTAGGGACAGGATTTAGTCTGAATTGCGAGTTCGTTGTGTACTTTTCCCCTTTGGATTTTTTTTTGCTAAACGAAATCAAAGATACAGACTTTACCTCTTTTCACTTTTTGATTTCCCAGGAGGAAAACACTGATTTCCTAGGAGGTACTGAGGCATGACTTAAAAATCACCACTTAAATTCAAGCTTCAGAACAGTGATAAAACATTCAAAACACATATATAGGCTTGACTCTTCTGCTTAGATATGTCCAAGTTTTACAAAATTTGATGTTGTAGCAGTTCGGAGTAAGAGTGGCCACTGGGAACGCAGATGTTACGCGAGTAATGTCAGTCTCACCCTTCTCCATTTGAAACCTTGCACCCCAACACATTTGAAAACACCAGGAACCCTTGGCAAGTCTGTCTTACAGCATCTTCATATGTACCTAATGCTTCCTTGCTGCCCACTGAAGAGAGCACTGTACTGAACCTGCTGATGGACACACTGCCTGGTAAACAAGATTAGTACCAGCAACTCATTTCTGCCCTTGGATTTTTCATGTTTATTTAATACAGGTATATAAATTTGCAGTCAATACACCTAATACTGTAGATAAAATGTTCATTAAAAATTGTGAATTGTAAAAGTGGGTAATAAAAAGCGTGTAATGCATTAAAATATACTTTAAAAAAAAAAAAAAGCTGCAGTCCCATGCTCGCACGCCCATTCGCTCATTTTCCAATAGTGGAGAGGATGTTAGCCTGTGAAAGACAAAACAGCTACACTGAGCACTTTACTGCTGGCTGCTGCTCCTGTTATTCTTCGAAAACTAACAGCAGTAACAATCACCAACCTTACAGAAAGAGGAAAAGCGTTTGGCTGTAATTCCTTCTATGCGCTGCAAGTCCTCCAGCTGCAAAAACAAGGCAAACTGAATTAGCGTGATACCTGAGCACTGAGCCACACAGTAGGCACCTTAGCTGTATGCTGTCCACATGTACCTTTGAGAAGGAGCCATGGATCTCCCTCCAGCCTAGGATTAGCCTGGCCTTCTTGTCCCCAATAAGATGCAGTGCTTTCAAGTCCCTCAGGGTGCCGCTGTTGAGGACCTGCAGAATGTGTTGTTGAGAGCGCTCTAACACAGTTGGGTCCAGCCGCGAGGCCCAGTCGCTATCTGAGTCACAGCCGATCTCACGATTCTCTTTACCCTCTGGGACCTGTGGGGAGGAGCCAAAATGCCAGAGAGATGGAAAGACACACCGCTGACCAGGCAACAAGTGGAAAAAGTTAAATGGACAGTCCCCGCACACTCTGCCATGCCACTGACCTCATTCTTCCACTGGCTCCGTGCACTGGAGCAAAGGACAGGTGTACTGGCTGCTGTGGGTGGTACAGGCTGCACCTCGGACACTGCCAGTCACACAGACATGTTACACAAGGAGATTCATAAAGCTGCTCTACAAATAGACCAGTTATAAAAATGTTATGTACACTGGAGTCCATTTAGTGGATAGCCTCAAAACATGCCATGCAGCATCCAGTTATGCTGCATATTCACTCATCAAACATTTTACATGCCAACTGACACTATGTGCTGAAATGAACCATCTCACCATGGGAGGTACGTCCTGCAAAAATTAAAAACGTGAAAAAAAACTGCATTTTCATTTCTTTTTCAAAGCCTGCATGAAAAAATCCTACAAAAATTAAAGTACAGTGATCCCTGCTCGATCGCGGGGGTTGCGTTCCAGAACCCCGGCGAAAGGTGAAAATCCACGAAGTAAAAACCATATGTTTATATGGTTATTTTTATATATTTTAAGCCCTTATAAACCCTCCCACACTCTTATAAACTTTTACCACACAATTATACAGCATAAACCCTTTATATTCTCTTAGATATTAGGTAAGATTGTCCACAGAAACCCGCAAACCAGTGAAAAATCTGCAATATATATTTAGATATGCTTGCATATAAAATCCGCGATACAGTGAAGCCGCTAAAGTCAAAGCACGATATAGCGAGGGATTACTGTATTTCCAATTTAACTTTCTAGTTACATGCTAGAATATTTATGAAAAATTCAGAAAAACTGCCAATTTGCCTTTTTTTTTTTCCAATTTTCCACAATGAAAAAATTGTTAAAAAACATCTCAAAATGGTTAAGCCATTAGGTCCTGATTCTCATTTTCTTTTTCCCCCATGAACAACAATGAAGGTGCAAAAATGAAAAGCCAAAGGCACACGAGCAATGGCACAATCTACTATTCTTTGAATAATCATTTGCCACTTAAAATTAAAAAAATATTACATATTATAATGCAACATTCACTTGCAGTATATCCACTTAAAATACCGTTTGACTGAATTCAGTAATCGTGGCACACTATGCACCTATCAGGTATCCAGTTAAGTGAACTCCAGAGGGACCGTCACTGATCCTGCCTAAAAACTGGGCACCACAGTGCAGTTACACTATAGCAGCGAAATGCAGGCAGGCATTGACCAATGGGGATTTTAACAGAAAAACACTGCAGAGGCAAAGGTGGTACAATGCTGAGTAGCTAAACTGTTCTGTAACACAGCAGAGGGCAGGCTGTCAATAACGCATACTGCAGCAGTAATGCAGGACAAAGTCATTGGTGACTATCTCAGGGTTGTCCAGCAGGGGGTGCTGACCGACCTTGCAGAGGCGGCACCACTGCCTGCTGTTTCTTTGGTTGGGCTGCAGTGGATGTTTTCCTGTGGAGACGGGGCAGTTCCTGCAGCTGAACATTATGTACAGCCTTGAGTGCCACAGCTTGCATTTCCAGCTCCTGTTGCTTCCTCCTTAGCTCCTGTGTGCAGTGGGAACATGTTGGGTGTAGAGGACAAACAGGTCATGTTCAGTTACAAAACACTGTGTGTGTAGGTTCTCCATCAGCCAAGGTGATGCTGTACCTGGATCTCCCTTTGTGATTCTGCCACTGTCTTCAGCAACTTCAGCCTTTCACGCTCTGGGGAGCCCATCATCAGTTTCTCCAGGGCCAACAGCCGGTCAAGCACAGAGGGCAGGGGGGGGCTGTACAGGGTGTGAAGGTGACGTAAAAGTGAGATGACGGGATAGAGAATGTACAGGGGGGATGGGAGGTAACACACACACACACACACACCTGCATGGCTGGGCTGGGCCAGGAACCGCATTCTCTACACATTTGTTCCCATCCTTGGCTCTCTTTTTGTGGGGCTCAGTAGTTGCTCTATTCCCCTGCTCTTCCCGGGGCCTCTTTCCTGGTGCACACGTGGGCACCGTCTCTCTCACAAACGGTCGA
Source organism: Chitala chitala (assembly GCA_025773905.1). Lineage (NCBI taxonomy): Eukaryota > Metazoa > Chordata > Actinopteri > Osteoglossiformes > Notopteridae > Chitala > Chitala chitala. The sequence continues at coordinate 3,622 of JABJVR010003055.1, read as the reverse complement.
TTAACGATGAGCTTGGACTTGGCTGCGAAGTTTAGAGCGCTGAATGTGTCAAAGTAATACTTGTACTCAGGTGCTATATTGGTGATCATGACGGAATGGGCGGAGCCTCCCAGAGAGTCTTGCAGCAACCGTGTGAGTTTGCTATCTCGATATGGGATACGCCCACCGCCGCCTGTGTTCAGTGCATCCACCACTTTGCTGAGCGTGAACAGTGACAGGTTGATTGCCCCGCTCTCTTTCAGACGCAGACCCTGGTTTCCTGTTCGTCGGTTGTCTTCAGACCCTGCCAGGTCCACCAAGTAGAGCTTCCCTGTTTGCTGTTTGTGGGGTGGCGTCTTCTGAGACCGCACAACCTGCAGGTTCAGCACATGCATTATTCAGATTATTCAGCCCCTTCCTGGGAGAACAAGCTCCAGATCGTTGCATTCATTTCCAGTTCATGAAACAAGTCAGTCCTTCAGCCACAAAATTACTGATCAAAAAGGGTGTCGTCCACACACGCTTGATTGCTGATAGGAAACGGATTTTCATTGTCATAAAATGGATAAATATCTGCACACCTGAATTTCTAAACAAAAGAACTGCATAATCACAGAACCATTACTGCCCACTAAAAAAAGTCACTCATCATAAGCCAGCTGCTCGGAGACATGATGCTTATTGTGTTCTGCTTCTGACACCAAAAAGAGTCCATTTACTTCAGCTCCAACTGCCAGTGTATTCACTGGTTTAGGGCATCTAATTTTTAATTTAGGACAAAAGGAGCATGTTTAAAAACCAGTAATATGAAGGAATATTTTTGTCTCATTCATGACAGCCACAGAACCCATTAACATTTACTATAACAGCATAAATGCCAGCCCATGTGAAGGGTAGACATAGGTCAGGGCACCTTGATGAGCAGGATGGCATGGCTACGACTGGAACGCTGGTTCAGCTTGGTGGAGGCTGTAGTGCGGTTCAAGCTGGCTGGCCCAAATAGGGTTTGGAAGTGGGAGAAGGATTTAAGCGGTGTGTGAGACAACCCAGGGATCACAATGTTCCGATCCTTGTCCTCACGGATTGGCAGGTCCTGGGAACCTGGAGAAAGTAGGTCCAGCACCTAGGGGTGGGGAGGATTACATAATGAAAGATATCACATTAATACTATCACAACATAAGCCACATGCTTTGCTTAAAATGTACTCAACTGTGGTTTGATGTCATCAAATTTGCTTTATTCAAATTCTAGGAAAGCTGCCTCGATGAGAGCAGATGCATTTCAGAGGAACAGGACACCACAGCTCCATCTCAGTGTCTACCTTCTCGTTGTAAATTTCCAGGTAAGACATGCTGACACTGTACTCCCAGTCTGTGGGCTCCTCCTTCCGTTCGCTCACAAGAGCGAACACCTCCCACACGGCCCGTGGAATGACTCCTGGCTGCTCTGGGTTCCCCAGCATAGTGTGCGTCTTCCCTGGAGGTCAGGGACCAAAGAGTGAGCATCGTGCCCACACGCACCAACCACGCCACGACAAACATGCTGGTGGGCTGTCAGAGAGACGCCTCGACACAAGCACACAGCTGGGTTTCCAAGTGCGACGTACCTGCTCCTGTGGGGCCATACGCAAAAACGCTAGCATTCTGGCCACTCAGTACGTGAGGAATAATGGGCTTCACCGAGGACAGAAAGACCTCCTGCTGCCCTGTCTGCTCACCATGGAACACATCAAACCTAATGGCATAGAGCAAGTGACCAAAAAATGTTACCAGTGCTTATTGCGATTCTACACAAGATAGGGAGAGGGAAAGAGAGAGTGTAGTTTCCCTGCAGGTCCCAGGTGGCAGCATGAGCCTATGGTGATCAGCAGAGAACCACTTTCTGTCTGCACCCGCTACCAAATCCTCACCTACAGCAACAAGGCCAGGACCTGCTATAGTGCGTTCATTACAACAAAGATGAACCATTGATACAGGACATGGCTTCTCAACCTTTGAGTGTGAAATCTATTGTTGGGGTCAAAAATATTACACAACTCCCTTCTGTACCCACACATCAAAATTAAGACATTTATTTCATTTTTATCACTTATGAAATTTTAAGTAAATCTTGATTTCTGCTCTGTCATTTTCTCCACATTATCTTTAGCTCTCAAGTCTTCTAGTGTTGAATATTAAACATGCTTTCTGCTAATCACTATTGCTATATCCAGAATTTTCACACGCACGCACGCACACACACACACCTGGGTAGCTCAGCGGGTAAGTCAACTGGCTTTCATACAGGGGACCCAGGTTCACATCCCAGTTGGGGCAGTTACCAACTCCCAGTATGGGTCCTTAGGCAAGACCCTTTGCGCTACTACCCACCTCATATAATGATGAGGAAACAAAGAAACACGAGCCATACCGGCTCAGACGTCGCCCGGTCAAACAAGGCCTGTGTCAGGTGTTGGGGAACCAGAGCACCCTGATGAGAAGTGGGCTACTAGAACAAGACGGAAATGGACGAGAGGCAAGAACAAGGCTCTGGTGGAATGCTACTACTCCAGTAACCCTAGTCAGAGGGGTTACATGCAAAAAATGTGGAGAAATATGGAAACTTTGAAACCCTCAAAACTCACTGCCAAACTAGTAGCTCAGCGTTCCAACATCCATAAACGGCACCTGCTTTCACAACTTGAGATTGATGAGGTACAACACAAATGCTACGGCAAGGGGGAGCCAGGACGGAAGTTCAGAGGGGAGTTAACATCAACTCCCCATTCAGAGATTGGGTACGTAGCCCCAACCAGCACGATCATGCTGAACTGCTGAGCAAGAGAGATAAGATCATGAACCTGACGCCAATTGCACCATCAGTGCAATTCACATCAGGATGTGAATCCTACAAACGAGAGCGGTGTGTAGCGGTTTTTGTAGGACACTACCTACTACCAAGGAGCAACCAAATAAAAAAAAAAAAAAAACAGGTACATCCTATCTAAAGAGGACCTTTTCGAGAGAAACCAGTCACTGAACAATACATCAGCCAGATGCCTCCTTCTTCCTTGGCTGATGGATCCAAGACACAGCAACCTCCCTGAGTAACCATCACAGTGGCAGATATGAAAAACAGCATGATTCACACCTACTGACGAAGCTATCCAACACTCCACGAGCAGCACAAATGAACCAGCTGCTAAATGATGGCTAACTGAAGTCCCAACCACATGGCAAGATAAGATAAGTGGGCACTTGGATCAATAGCACAGAAGCCTATGTATAATATCAACAGGACTCGTTCGTTGCAAACTCGATGCAGGAAGACCACCCTTGAGGATGGGCTATGGATACCAACTCAGGAACGGGTCCACCACCATCAGTCACCTCCTCTACATGGATGACATCAAGCTGTATGCCAAGAGTGAGCGAGACATTGACTCACTGATCCACGCAACCAGGATCTACAGCAATGACACCGGAATATCGTGACACCATTTGTGATGGGGACAAAGAGAGGGAAGGTAGTCCAGACAGAAGGGGACTCACTCCCAGATGGCAGAATAGCAGACATTGAGGAGAGCAATGGCAACCTTGAACAGGCCACAAGAAAAGCAGCCACAGCCAAATACCTCCAACGAGTAAGGCAAGTCCTAAGGAG
>JABJVR010003054.1:0-16456 GCA_025773905.1 Chitala chitala | reverse complement strand
GTTTGTGTGCTTGTTAGAGTGCTTGATAGTGTTTGTGTGCTTGTTAGTGTGCTTGATAGTGTTTGTGTGCTTGTTAGTGTGCTTGATAGTGTTTGTGTGCTTGTTAGTGTGCTTGTTAGAGTGCTTGTTAGTGTTTGTGTGCTTGTTAGTGTGCTTGTTAGAGTGCTTGATAGTGTTTGTGTGCTTGTTAGTGTGCTTGTTAGAGTGCTTGTTAGTGTTTGTGTGCTTGTTAGTGTGTTATCTCTCTTGGCAGCTGCATCTGTGCTTGTGTAAGAGCTGCTTTCTCATCATCCACTCCACACTGAAAACATTACTTCACATGACTACACTTCACATGACTTTACATGATGTTGAAAAGGCAGGTGAAGGATCAGTACAATAGTGTTTATATGAATAAAAGATTATTTTTGAAGAGAACCTGGATAACACAGGTCGTTCATCCCACACCGCTCTTATCCAGGAACAGCATCTGAGAGCTGGATTAGAGCTTTGTCAAGATGCCTGCAAATACATAACCCTCTCACTCATACAGCTATTTGTCAAAAAGAACAAAACACAATTATTTTAGTACCATAATTAGTGGTTTTTACCTATTCCATCAGCTGCAACAGGCAATTCCCATCTTTCAATACTCATTGAAAGGCTTTGCAATGTTCTCTGTTCTTTAAGTTGTTTGCATATGAAGTAATTGTATGGCCATGTATTTCATGCAAAGACTAGATGTCCAGAATGTTTCCTGAGTCCTTGTCTGTATCATTTTGTGCTTTTACAACAGTGCTGCTAAATCCATGCTACTGTTATTACAATGAAACATTTGTAGTTATTCACAATACACACATTTTAATTAACCAGTAATTGTGTACTTATTGCTACTACATGTTTGCAGGTTTGCTTGTTTACCTATGAGCTGCTGTTACATTTCTGGTTATTTATTTAAATTTTGTTTACATGTACGTTATCAATAACTACACAACTACATGCTTTAATCATGAACACAATATGCTTTTCCATAGCAGAGAAATTAGTTGTCCTGTTAATATGACTGACATATGTATAATTTTTCCCCATTTGTTTTATTTTGCAGTTTAATTTTAAAAGTAATTGATGTGATTTTTTTTTTAAGAACTTTATTAATCCCAAAGGGAAACTGGTTTTCTGCCTGTAACCCACCCTCTGGGAGAGCAGTGTGCAGCTTTTATTCAGCACCTGGGGAGGTAGCATTGAGGGTCTCACTCAGGGACACACATCAGGGCTGGGGTGAGATTTGAACCAGTACACTTTCACATCCCACCCTGATGCCACCAGCTTCTTTTCTTTCCATTGCACTGTTAAAAGTGGCACATGTTGGTAATTCTGAGAATGATTTTTTAAAAATAATTTGCTTTCCATTCTTTTCAAATGCTACACTGTTTTTTTCAGTAAACCAACGTCATGTCAACTTTGCTTGTGAAACGGTTGTCACTCCATCTTCATTACAGTCCAAGGTAATGACTACTAGAAACTGACATGCAGGACTAGTAAAATGTTTTATCATTGTTTTGTATGGCCATACTGCTGAGATCCATTCATTGTTCATCTGATTTATCCTGAACAGGGTCAGAAATGGCTTGGACTTTATCCCTAGGGCACAAGGGTGTACACGCACATGCACGCACACGCACGCACACACACACACACACACACAAAAACTGCAATTTACAATTTACAGCTCCGGGTTCATGTGACTTGCATATGCTTGGACTGTGGAAGAAAGCCTGACGAAAAATGACTGCGAGGTAACGGTGCTATTCACTGAACCACTCTGCTGCCTCTTTTTTGTAGTTGTTTTATTTAAGTACCTTTGGAAAACTCTTTCTCCATCCCTGTATTTTTAACCTTAGCTGCTGCTGCCTTTTCTCTCTGACTGCACAGTCCCTCAGCTGGACGCTCTGATTTTGTGCTTTCTGTTGAGCTTTCCCCCTGTATTATGGTCATTCTTCTACACACCACCGCAGACGCAGCTTCTTTTTTTCTCCACACTGTCTCAAACTCAGCTTCATTCTTTTTCAAACTGCCTCAGACCTCAGATTTATTTTTCTATAGAGCATCTCACTCAGGTTTGTTCTTCACACTGTCTCAAACTCAGCTTCATACTTCCACACACTGTCTCAGACTTTGCTTCATTCTTTTACATTTTGTTTCAGACTCAGCTTAATTCTTCTTCACACTGTCTCAGACTCAGCTTCATACTTCCACACACTGTCGCAGACTCAGCTTCATACTTCCACACACTGTCTCAGACTCAGCTTCATACTTCCACAGACTGTCTCAGACTGAATTTCATACTTCCACACACTGTCTCAGATTTATTTTTATTTATTCCACCTTTTACTTTCTTCAGGCTCTCCTACAGTGAAATCAAAGAGAAAGATTTTGTATGAATCAGACATATTATGGTAATTTTTTTGTTGCTTTACAGAAAAGCAGAGTAGCTTTTGTAGAGAAGCTTTACAGAATCAACATGTAATGGAGAATAAACACATGAAAGTAACTAAAATGTCATACCCTTTTTTACTGGCATTTGTTATAACCACATATCCATCCATTTTCTATACCAATTATCCAGTTCAGGGTTGCAGGAAGCCTGAAATCAATCCCATAATGGCAGGGGACCCCCCTGGCACAAGGCAGGGGACCCCCAGGCAGGGTGCCAACCCACCACAGGGAGCACACACACTATGGGCAATTTGGAGACACCAATCAACTTAACCTGCATGTCTTTGGGAGGCTACCAGAGAACCCAGAGAAAACCCACCAAGCACACATGCACACATGCAAACTCCACACACACAGACAGACATGAGGCAGGAAACAAACCCCAGGCCACGAGGTGCAAGGCAACAGCACTAACCACTACCCCACCATGCCACTCCATAACCACATATCTAAAGTAAAAAAAATAATAATCACTTATCTTCACTCTTGTTTTTCTCCCAGTTAATACATTGTTAATGATGCCCTTTTGTGTTACATAACTGTGTCTACTGAACATTTGTATGGCCTTCACTCTGTGCTTGCTCTTACTTGAATTATCTTACATGTCCCCTCAAGAGACCTACATGCCAGTCTCCTGAACAAGGTGTGAGATGCCCCAGCGTCCAACACCCCGTGGGAAACCACTCCACATAAACCCAGTGGGAGTGAAACACTCCATAAGTACCTGAAGGGTATCAATGAGACAAAATGAGAGCCACACAAAGGAGAATGTGAGAATGGAGTGTAGCAGTCTTGGGAGGGACGGGCTTGGGGGTGTAAGTGCAGAGAAGTATTCACAGGTGGAAGAACACTCAGAGACCTTAGAGCAGCAGAGTGGAAGTTCCTTGTGGACTTGAAGAGGAAAATTCGGAGAACGGCTCTGGATTGTGCCCATATGAGACATGGTAAGGGTGAGACACAGAGTGGACCAGGACATAGAGTCTGTTGGAAATGGCTTCACACCTTGACCACTGGCTTTTATGTTTTCTCCTTTGTTTTTTTATTAAGTGGTGTCACTCAGCCTAGCTAAACCTATTTTACACTGACCTCTAACCACCAGAATAATTCGGTAGTATTCCTGCTGTGCCAGGAAAACCAAAACATTGCAGGATTCTGTCGGTGTTTTTCTTTCACACACAGCACATGGATCAGCTTGGCTCAGCTGCGTGTTGTACTTTCACTGGTCGGTAGGATGCCCCGTGCACAATGCTTCCACACATACCAATTACAACGACCAATACAAATACAGCAAGTCTTAATCAAACACCTACACCTACATAAAGACCAAATCCTAACTACCACTGAGGCCAGTGAGGTTATAGCCTTCGGCAGATTTCCACTAATGTGTCTTGTTTTCAAATATCTGTCTAATCCATTTGTTTTGTGTCTTCTTATGCATCTTACATCGGTTTGATTTAAGCTCCATTATCCTCATAAAGATTAGGCTAATCACAGCACATAACATTATATGATGCTACACAATTGGGTAATCAGCCTAGCTGGTCACATTACTTGCCTGTAACAGCTTGACTAACCACTCAGAGTTGCTTCATTGCTTACAGCTGGTGTGTTCGTGTTTGTGAACTGCGCCTAATTGGGCATGCTGTGTGCAGAGCCCCGCCTCACTACCTTTTGTCCAGGACAGGGGTGGAGCACATGCCTCCCATCTCCTCATTAAAGCATGTGAAGCGCGAGTTTTTCCACACCTTTCATGGCCCTTGTGCTTCTCTCAAAGACAAACCAAAGAGCCCCATTAACAAGCGCTCCCTGGTGAGCCCAAGAGAAGACAGAGGAACTTTGGGGATGAGCGGGGATTGTGGTGGGGGTGTTAATGAATGGCTAAATGGATGTAAAACACAAAAACGCATCTTCAGAGCTTGAAGTGGCTCATCTTGAGGCGAGCCCGGTAATGAATCCCCCGATTATGATCTATGTTCAAGCGGGAGGCCTGGGCAATCGCATTAAGCCAGCGTGACTAATCCCGGCCAGAGAGCTCAGGTCTCACACTCAATATGTCAGCGCTACACACAGCCTGCACTGCATTATTAAAGCGCGTTAACGAACACGTTCGACCGTAATTAGAAGTTATTATTGTCTGCGAAAGTCACTTTCCACAAGGAGAGTTGATTTGTGGCTGTGCATCCAACCACTATAGAGAATCCATAATTTACAAAAGCAAGGTGTCTGGTTTGCCTTCCAGTTCTGCTCATAATTACCTCAACAGTACAAAGACGTAATTACAAACTCAACAGGCAAATCAAAGAGAACTGGAAATGTTCTCTATACTACTGCTGTCTGAGATCTCCATAATATGGGGATCAGGAAAGAAAATGGTAAAAGACCATTGATGTGAGCATAGGAGACCATCTGGCATTCTGACATGGAGAATGGGGAGTTCAGTGCTTCAGCTGTTAGTGTCACACAGCTCATTATGTACAATACTCTAGCAAGCCCAGCTACAGAAATTACACCTCTGCAGCCCCACGGTGGAAGCTATGTGTTCCCTCAGTCGTAATCTACGCCATGTTCTCTGAGCTGGTAGCTAGTCCGCTTTTCACATAATGTAACTTTGTTGCTAAAAAGCTTAAAGTTGACAAAATGACTTGAAACTTACTAAAAATGATCCACAGAGAAAAACACATAAAAGGGCAATAATAAAAAAATTATAAAGCGGTTTGACACAAATAAGCAGCAGCAGCAACATCAGTTATATGCAATATTTTTGTTGAACTTGCCTTTAATATTGTCAACTCAAATTATAACTGTTGCATGGCTAAATAAAGCTCAGACATAAAGCCACATATGAACTTTTGTATGGAAATAAATTGAAAGGCACATGGTAACCAGACAGATTTTTAATTTGTGAGAATGAATTTTGAGCAATATTTAAACTCAGGAGGGCTTAGTCAGTTTCACCAAATGAAATTAATTGAAGTCATTTGTTTAACAAAGGCAGACTTTCTGACTTTCCCATTGTAATGACTTTTCAATTGTGCCAGTGGAGAGCTGAGTAAAACTTCTCTCCCTCTCCAAATGAATAGCTGAAATGAAGATAACCATGTTTTGTAGGTATGATATAACTTTAAAAGTTAACTGTAACTGTATTTTCTACATGAAGACAGAGACAATCTGTAGCCCGTCACTTGTAGCTCCTCCAGCCTGTTTTAATGTGTTCCAGAGTGTGACCTACATGTTCAAAGCCATGACAGCAGAGGATAGAATAGCTGGACAGCTGGATTTGTGATTGGACCAAGTCACATGATGGCTACTTCTGATGTCATGTAGCAGCAAACCGAGAACCTGTGGCTCATGGCGTGAGCTTGTGAAGTACAAGCTTGTCACAGTGTGCTCCCTCTTACCCCCTTGATGCTTTGGCCCTGTCAGCAGGGGCTTTTCTCCTCACTCCATACACTTTGTTCTGTGCAACCACAGAGTTGCTGTATTCACTCATTTGATGGGGTTCAGGCCGAGTGTATGTGTGTGTGTGTGTGTGTGTGTGTGTGTGTGTGTGTGAGTGTGTATGTGTGTTGCATCCACATCCCTAGCTGGCTTTAATAACAGCACCGACTCACCCCTGCTGTGCTGTTCTTCAGATCTTTTGACCTGCATGATTCTAAGTGGACGCCGTTTGGGGAAAAGGCCACTCCCTCCAGCACTAGGGCGAGATTAAGATGTGCTGCTGTGGAGGAGGTGGGGAGAGAGCACAGGCCACTGCTCACAATAATTCAGCTCAGTAACTGTGTTTGAAATATTACAAATAATGAATCTACCCTAAATGCTGTATGGGTATTAGCATATTCTCCCTGTTGCACGGGTTTCCTTCCACTGCTGATCATTAGTGTTGCAATATGACTGTGTGAGTGCCCAGAGATGGTCTGAAATTTCTCCCAAGATGACACCCACCTCTTTCTCTCTCCCTCTCTCTCCTTTCTTCCATATGTCAGTCTCCCTCATTCAAACTGCAAAATAGTAACTGATGGCGGATTCTCTTTCTATATAAGATATTCAAAAAGGGTTTCTTTCTTTCTGTCTCTTGTGGAAGGCTTAAGTATTCAAGGCCGCTGTGAGCCAGCATTCGTATGAGTGTCCATGACAGACACGAAGGTGGGCCTGCCTGCTCTTCTTCCTCCGTCTCATCCGTGGCTGCCATGACATTGATTGTTCAGATGCCTGAAACTGCTTTTTTCCACATAATTTGCTAACCAGCATGGGTTTATCTAGAAAAAAGGAGCTTCCTTCACAAAATGTGCATCTTTAAGGTGAACCGTCTGTGGTCTCTCCACATGACTGAACTCTTTTGTTGTTAATGTGCTCCCTGCTGTAAAATTCATGCATGATAGAGACTGGATGCTTTTTGTTGTATCTTTCTTTCTCTTGCTCTGATGGAGGGTGTGGTTTTCTCTCTGTCCATGTATTTTTAGCAAATTAATCTGGGCTCTATTTCTTTGTCTTCTTAAACTGATCTCTGTTTCTGGGTCTATTGACAAGGCTGTGGTTCCAACCATCCAGCAGAAATTGTTCTGTATGCTGGTCATTTTTCTTTGTCAGTTTTCCTTGCATAGCGGAGCTGTTGATCTTGGGGCAAAAATGTGACATTTGGCTTTGATATTGTAGTCTGCTTTTCTCTCCTAGTCTTTTTTCCAAGGAAGAAAAAAAAAACTGTGAGGTTGTGTCACTGAGTTTCTCCAGAGGTGCTTTTGATGAATGATTAAACTCTCTTGACACCATTGTGTAGGATCTGTGAATTAGGTCAAGGATCAGAAACGTGCATAAAGAAACAGGATGAGTGTGCACCAGGCCAGCTCGCCCCCCCACCCCCTGACTTCTCTCCACTCATACCTGCACACAATCAGCCGCATGTTTCTCAGCCCCCTCCACACCTACATTTGAATAAAAGGAAACGCAAACCCTTTATGCTGTTCCATCTAAGCACCTGCACCAGCTTTTCATCAATTATTAAGCACGTCAGCTGACAAGAAGACAGTTGATGGACACATTTTCACCAAACTCCCTTGTGTTAGAGGTGGGGGTTGAATAAATGAAGAAAACTCCCCAGGAAAGTCATGCCGAGCCCAGAGGGAGATGCTGAGTGGGATGCTTTGGGTCAGTTTTCGCACTTCTGTCTGTCAAAGTAAACCTGTGGGGAACTCTCTTTTCTGTTTATTTGTTTTACCCCCAGTGCAGAAGTGTTTGTTTCCATGGCAATGGTTGTGTTTAGTCAGTTATTATCTTTCTATTATCCTTTCTCCACTGCTAATTTAAGCTGAAGCAATTCCCATTTTTTATTTTGGTTTTGTAAAATTCAGATATGCTTTATTAGTGCAGTGTCACAATATAGTCGTAACTGTGCATATTTTATAGAGAAAATTCATATTTTAAAAGTTAGCGGAGACAATTAGTGATACAGAAAGGAGTTTCCAGCTGTGCTGCTGGACGGAGAGGTGAAGATGTTCGGTCACATGACTGATTGTGTTTGCTCACCTTGGCCTTTATCTGACTTTTTGGCATAGCATTTTTGAGCCCATGTAGGATGAAACTTTAAGAAATCCACTTAAAAATCCCAATTAGTCACTGTGTAAATACCAAATGTGTATTCAGTTGTCACAAAACAAAGACAGCTTGGCGTTAATTATACATTAAATCCAGTAAATGCTAGGTCAACAAATAATAATTAGCAGTAAGGATTTGTTTTTGTTCAGTGTTTTTTGAGTTAAATAAACACACTGTCTCCGGTTTACAGTTTTTCTGTGATAAGAATCTTTATTAAAGTAATAAAAATCCTACTTCATGAATAGGTCTGAACAAATGCTCAAGCTTTTACTTCAAGGTCAGTCTATCTTTGTTTACCTTGTTTTGTTTGGATGTGATAGAATAAAAAACCATGGTTTGAGTGAGGTCAGGTACTGTCCATGGTTCTGAAACATCATCTTATTGAAATCTTCTAAGCCACCGTACTGTCCCATGTTACAAGTAACTACACTGTACCATTATCTCTATACTGCCCCCCCCCCCAACAAAACCATGATGCCACTACACTACGCTACTTCTTCCTGTAGAACTGTAATGTCAGCACCACTCTTTATTCTAGAGAATCACTATAACAGTAGTATTGTGTACCATTCACCAGTTACTCACTCTACCATTCCACTATAAAAATATTTCTATACTGTTTCTCTCTACAGAGGATCACTATATCGCTCCAACTTAAAGGTCCATCCATATGTTTATTTTCCATACCAATTATCCTTTAGGTTCAGGAGCCTGTCCTAGGGAGCTTAGAAGCACAAGGCAGGGAACACCTTGGACAGGGTGCCAATCCATCTCAGGGCACAATCACACACACATTATGGGTAATTTGAAAACACCAATCAGCATACAGTATATGTCTTTGGTCTATAGGGGTAAACCGGAGAACCTGGAGGAAACCCACAAAGCAGAGGGAGACCATGCAAACTCCACAAACACAGACCAGAGGCAAGATTTGAATTCCCAACCCTGGACACACGTGGCAACAATGCTACCAATTGAGCCTCTGAGCCCACACTCACAGGTCAAATGTTTAAAGTTGCAATGATATGACTCTAAACAATTTTTAAACATTTGAGTCATCACGGTACATTTGTGTAGTGTTTCAGAAAAAACACAGAGAATGCGGATCCTCTTTGCAGAGTTTAATCTTTTATTTATCCTAGCAACCAGGGTACAGAGTGTTATTCAAAAGGAACAGCCGATGAAACAGGCAGTGGGTTGAGAAGCTGGGGTAGTCAATCCAAAACTGAGATGCAGGTTGAGTGAAACAAAAAAGGGAGGCAAGGGTGAGGGTATTTCAGAGAAAAAACACTCAGGACAGGCAAGAGAAGAAATACTTAGTACACTTCATAACGAGTAATACTTCTCAACCGGCTTCTTTTAGGTTTGGCTTTTTAAACTCTCTGCCTTGTTTGGGCATGGCTGGCAGGTGCTGATGAAAGGGGTATGACAGTTTGTTAGCAGCATTGCAGCATTGCAGCTAAATACAATATTGTAAAATGTATCCAGTTAGTTATAGGAACACTCAACATATGACACCCAGCAATATTCATATCCTTGTTTCTATTTATTTATTTATTTTTATGTTAATTGCTGTTTAAAATTGTTATTCTTTTGGACATAGGTGTAAATGCTGCCTATGTTGTCTCCCCCCCAGTATGTCACGGTAAACTAAGATATATCATTTGTGTCTGAAGGAATTGCATTTGGAGAGTATTTCTATTAATCTCTCTAAATTAGATTTTCACCCCTGCTTCTGGGATCAGTTTTTGCTGATTTGTTATGGAATTTTCATTTAATTTCATCCATAGTGTTCTCACAGATTGACGTACATGGAGACTGTAAGTCTTGTAAGTTTTGCTAATATTAGCCAGTGCTTATAGAGAACACAGAGTAGCTGTGGTTGTACATGTTTATTCTGTAGCTTGTTTCCAGCAGTACTCTCAGTGTGTAACCTGGTGACAGTGAAGGCAGGGAGGATATTGGTAACAGGACCATGGAGACACTTGTGCTTTTATATATATATATATATATATATATACAGATCTACTGATGTCCCTTTAAAGGGAAGGAAGGTTAGGAATAAAAGCAATTTCTATAATTATACATTATGTTTGTAACCTTTGTTTTTTCTTTGACTTTTAATGTATGTTAATTGATATAGAGTACCTGTAATTATGTTGTTATTGTTAATTTGTCCTTTAGCCTTTTTATTGGTTTATTGTTGTGTATCTTCATGTGGTGTATGCAGTAACCGAAGTGCTGGCTTTATGTTGACCGTCATTCCGAGCCGAGTTCCTAAGAAAGCACTTCTCTGCCCAGCTACTGCTTTTCTTTTTTTTTTTTTGGTGAGCTTTGCTGAACGTTTGTGTTTTAATAAGCAGAGTGGTTTTCCTCACTTTGCTTTTTCATTCTGTAGGTGGATAAGACAATTTTTGTGTGTGTCACATATGGAACATCTCCAGAGCTGACTTATTCTTTGTTATAAAAAAAAAAAAAACAGATTTTTTTTAATGTTTGCTCTTGATTCATGTTATAATATCACTACAGTATTGTGGAACTCAATTCACTGTTCAACTTTACATGGATCAGGAAAAAAATCCTCTAAAGTACATTATAAGTATCTGAGTTCACTTCAATGGCAAACACTCCTGCTACAGCTTTAAGTTCAGAGCTCCTATGGGTAGAAATGCAGATATTTAATTTTTCTGTGCTGAAGGACCTGATCCCGAATTCAGATCACAAAACGTAAACTTTTTCATTTACTTTGGCATATGTTTGAATTTATTTGACATTCAGAAGGAAGACTCCTGACCAAGTCCTTAACCCGCGAAGCACTTTGTGATATTTGGCATGTCCATGTTGTGTATGCATTAACTGCATTTATCTGTTTAACATTAGCACAGACATGCTCTGCATGTTTGCATTGTTTTACTAAATGGCATCACATAATGTCATATTTATTAGAATTAATTTGTGATTGATGATCACAGAAATGAAAGGCAGCAGCTAAAAGCGATGCAGTGGTTAAGTGTTGTGATGTGTAATGAGATGATAAGGGAAGCAGTCAGTGGAATCCGTTAAACTCACAGCAGGGAACATGGGAAGCACACAACACTATTATATGTGCACCAGAGAACAGATGACAGATCATGGAGGCATAAACATACAGCATAGTGTTTAAGTATGTGAAATGTACTACCAGTAGTACACAAATGTACTGATACTAAACCAGAACGTCTGGTAAATATCCAGCACAATCTACTGTCAAGGCGATTAAAAACATCAGCTAAGCAACAAGATTTAAAGCTGTTTAATCAATATTCTCCTCTGGTGTAAAGACCTGTTTGCTAGCCAATGCAAGTTAACACATTGGTCTCAGCATATACTGTATATATGTAGACCTATGCGTTTCTATTGCAGCCTAGCTTACTGTGATACAGGCTGCTGCTTGTTGTACTGTATATGCCGTACTGTGTTCTTTAATTGTCTGTTAGAACATAATGTTGGTACTGACCCTTTGTGTTTATCTCTCATGCTTACTCACTTCTGTGCCGTGTGTGTATGCTTACTACACCAGAGCTGGGAGACTGTGAGATGACCCCACAGATACACTGTGGACACAGACGTCACACACTCAGATGTTCACTCTCACTGACTGCTATGTCAGGGGAGTAGACAGACCCTTAATGATAGTTTAGTACTAACTTAACTCCTAGAGTAAGATTACTGGTTATCCAGGGGTGGACAACCAGTTGACCTTCTTTTTGATTAATATCAGGAAAATAGGTTGGTATTATAATATGTTTTTAATGCAATACATGTCATGTTTCCAGCAATCTTGATTGCACTAAAAGTATGCACAGGTGTGTGATCTGCATCAGGAAGGAGCAATATCTAAAAAGCAGAGCTGCGACTTAAACTTTTGACATTCATGGTTGATGTGTTGGGTCAAATTTTACACGTAGCCCGAAGAGTTCATGTACACACCTGGGCATTGATTTAATTCTTCCAATTTTTACTGTGTACGTGATGGGCAGTTTAGAATAGCTGAACTTGCTATTTACAGCATATGGGCAGTATAAACTCTGTGCCGTGTGGGTCAGGATGAGAAATTGCAGTACATATTGTGAATTAATTGCATCTCGTGTACAGCCTTTACTTTCCCTGATTTATTGTATGTGTTAAAAAAAAAAAGTTACAACATATGCAAGCATCTTTCCCCGTCCTTATAGATGAAAAAGCCAATTATCCTGAAGTCAGATGCAGTCAAGGTTGAAGCGGGGAAGCTGACCTCCTTGCGGAAAACATAGTGCTGAGCCCAGCCTCTTGGTGAGCTTCAGGCACACCCTTACAGAGGAGATACTGTGCAATTATGGAGCTAACAAAGGCAGTCCTGTCATGTGCAGTTAGCAGGTGTATATTCTCACTGCTTCTGGCTGTAGTGCCGTAAAGGTCAGGGTGATGAAAACCGCTGAGGGACACAGGCTGCAATATTCCTGTATGTCAGTAACAGGACGCCATGTGGAATTCTTCATTTCATTTGTCTTTGATCTGTATTTCTTGCACTCTTTAAGCCTGTATTCTTAATTGCTGTTAGGTGTAGGTAGTTGTATTCATTCCCCATTTTAATGCCAGATGTTTACCTTTACCTTATGAATTAATCCTCTGCGTCAGGGTCATTTTTGGCTCCTCTTCTGTTACAGGGAAACCTACTGCCGAGGGGTAGAAGAGACGTATGCGGGTCCAGAGCGACGGCTTGCCGACCCCTGCCCTATGTGAACGTTAGATTACTGGACCATGTGCAGTGTGGTGGTGTACATGGTTGGGGGAACGTACAGTGCAGTATTTGTATTTTAACATAATGTTTAGAAATGTGACATAAGTAAAACACACAGACAGCCTCCCTCAGGTTGCTCCACATGAGTTCAGACTCTCTGGTTGTTACAGGGTGAGGTTCATTCTGCGGAGCTGAGTGTGTCTTCTCATAGTCTGCAATGGGTATTTGTTTTGGCCTTAATGGCTGATTAATGCTACAAAATCTTTGGCTTGTAATTAACCCATGTACAGTCTTAGGTCATAAGAAAGGTCACAGTGTTGTACTGTCTTAATACATATATAAATTCAGTTGCTTATACCACTAGTTTTTTTTAAACAGCTAAATTAATTGAAAATTGAAAAGAAAACATTTAGATGGTTCTAAACCTATCCCTTACATGAAAAAAAATGTTCTTAAACTTTAAGTTATAAACTTTCTGGAACTTGAAATGATTCCTGATATAAACTTGTGAAAATAATGTTTGTATGAGAATAACATCCATCTATAAGTTACCAAGCTACATTTAGCATACTTCTTTATTTAAACTGATTTGACATTTTTAGTTTACTTCTAAAATTAAAATTATTTTTAAAAGTAAACTCATTTACCAGTTCTCTCTCTGCAGTTTCTTGTAGCTCAGAAGGGAAATAAACGAAATGTTGTGTTTAAATCATTGTAAAGTTGTCTTGCTTTAGCACCGTGCATCACAAGGAATTAATTTAATGGCAGTGGCCAGTGTATTGTTTTAAAATAAAACTTCAGCATGGCCGGCTGGCGCAGTCAGGCACGACACTCTCTGACTGAGCTGTCCACTCAGACACACAGCTTGGAGGATGACACACTCAAACATCCCCGTTACCTTGGAGGACAAACCACTCCCCCCAGACACACACACACACACACACACACACACACACACACACACACACACCACTGTCTGTTAAATTTAAGCTGGGGACCTCTCAGCAAAGATCCATCCACTGTCTGTTATGTGATAATCTTAAGGGCAATGAAAAGCAGTCTTAGTGAAGGAACATTCCAGAAACTCATTTTCTTCTCCTCTGTGCCTTGAATGGCATAAAAAAACTAATTTAAATCTCTACTAAGGGCCAGACCCAGTGAGTCATAGTTAAAGGGAAGTCTCTGAAACTTGTTATTGTTACGAGCGTTGTTGTTAATTGCTCCGTTGTTGTATAATCCTTAAATTGGTATCTTCTATGATGCCATTGTATTATTGCATTAGAAATATCTGATATGGTAGTTTAAAATAGCCTTTAGAGGGTATTTAAGTATCTTTTAGGATTTTAAATACATTGGAGACTAGAGTTTAAGAACATGAACAAGACAATTTCAAAATTCTCAACATGCTATAGTGAAGGGTGCAATGAATTAGTTAAATTTGGAAGATTGCTTTCCTTATATATAGTCATATACTGTAGGGTACAGCCTGCAGTCTGTGTAGCCTTTGTAAAGCCATCTGGAAGAAGAACAGCAGTATGGGGAAACCTGCATACCATAATGTTAGTCATTGCATAGCTACATTAGTTAACTGGCAGCTGAATGATGACACAATTAAATGATTTAATAGAATGTTCTCCAATTATGTATGGTTGATAACCTGCTGATTGTAGAATATTACATATTTTCTTTCTAGTCTTCAGGAAATTTAAATGAGATAAACATTGTAATACAATATTCAATTTAAAGTTGCTTACAAAATGCATTACTGAAAACTAATTTTAATATAAAAATAAATAAATAAACTGTATATGTAGCAAAGAGATTAAAACGGGACATGGCAGTGCATGCATTATAAAGAGTCCTGGATTCTCTATGAGACACCCCCACCCCACCACACTTCCACGTGCCATTCATGCAACACAAAAGTCCTGCATAAAGTGACACAATAAATGTCAGAGAGTGATGCTATGTGCCAGTTCAGCTGCATGTTTACCCTTTATTGGCTGAATTAAATTACCTTCATCATGGCAATAACTTTTCAATGCTGGAATACTATGAACAGAAGTGTGGCTAAAGTTTGTGTGATATCTGAGCCTTTGCTCTTCCCAGTGGAACCACTAAGCCCTTTCATTTTAAAAGCTCCTCTGCTATAAAATAGTATCCAGCTCACAAAGTGCTTCCCCTGGTCTAATCAAATGTATACATGTTTTAAATTACTGCTCTTAATTTTTAAAGACTTTGATTTAATTATAAACAAATTTGAATTAAATTACATTTGTTACATATTTGCATTTAACAGTAGTACCATGCCATAATATTGTCATATGTACTGAATGGAACAGTAATATAAATTCAGACAAAAGAAGAACAAAAACCCTTTAAGGAGAGAAAAAAACTACAGTGGGTGTCCAAGGTCAACTGCCTCTCCAACCTCCCTGGGTATATTAAAGTATACAATTCTGAGAAAAGATTAGCACTCAGTTAGTGCCCACCCTGAATACCATCCAAACATGTAAGTAGGAAGTAATATAGATGAGTTAGGATTTGTGTATAGAGTCAGGATTTGTGTATAGACATCCCAAGCCAACAGAGGAAACACAAGGGTGCCTGTTAGATGAAACACGGGTGTTGCTGAGTGTGGATCATAAGCAGGAGAAAATCACTCTGTATTCTCAATACACAGTGCCAGGTATGTCAGGTAAAACTCAGGTGTTTACATCCAAATGATATTCATAATCTACATGCTCATTGTCTTTAATGTTTTGAGCAGAACCGATGGATTTATCTGGTAAAACTTGGGTATTTCAGCCAAAGCTTAACATTCATTGTATTAAAAAAAATCATTCCATTATCCTGAGTGTACGCCTGATGGTGCAGCCATTGTTCAACTTGTGTTTTGTGTTCACATCTAGTGTTCCGGTATTTCAACCAACACTAAAATGATTTTTTTCATATGGCTGTAGGTGTCCAGGTAATTTAGGCAACACTAAGATGTTGTCCCGTAGCGTTAAAGCCAACATCTGGATGACTTAACCTTTACTAAGATGACACAATCTGCACTCAGGTGTTTTGATACATACTGGGATGAGTTATCCTGACATATCAATGCAAAGTTATCAGAATATATTACCAAAATCTGTGAAAATGTAAAATGTACATTTAAAAGCTGGTACTAGTGCCACCTTGAGTACACTCAGGTACACAAATATTTGGGCACAATTTTCACTATGTGTACTCTGTACGCCACCACAATGGATTTTGAATGAAACTATCAACATGTGTTCCAGGGGTTTGTCAAACTATTGTATGAATGATGTATAAATTATACCCATTTTTATACATAGACCCCCCAATTATAAAAGATGAAGATTAATTAAATTTAATTAAATTAATTTTTATATAGTGCCTTTTGCAGCAGAATTACCCAAGGGACTTTATAGTTATTGGGAAAGAATTTCAGTATTGGAATAGAAGTGTAATGTTCGTGCCAAACAGGCAAGAGAGGCGAGGTCAGATGGGCAAAAGGGAGACTTTAATAAAGGGCAAAACAAGATATTAATTCAATTCAATTCAATTCAATTCAATTCAATTCAATTTATTTTTATATAGCGCCTTTCGCAACAGCATGCCTCA
>JABJVR010003053.1:0-16460 GCA_025773905.1 Chitala chitala | reverse complement strand
CGGAGCACCCGGAGAAAACCCACCAAGCACAGGGAGAACATGCAAACTCCACGCACACAGACCCAAGGCAGGAATTGTACCGCAGGCCTGGAGGTGCGCGGCGACAGTGCTAACCACCACGCCACCGTGCCGCCAATTTAGCATTCATTCAAACCAATAATCAGTAAATGTACTCAAATGGTAATAATTAGTGACCAGCAGAAACAGGTGCCAGTGACAAAGAATAATTGGGAGCAGTGATGTAAGTGGTCATTAACAAGAAATTGATTAAAAGATCAAAAATACGTATTTATCCTTTAAAATTAGAAGCAACACCTGTATGTCTTCGTCATGCTTTTAAAATTCTTATCGAAAAACAAAGCTTAGTTAGAATTTCTGTCTTGACACAGTAATCATACAAAAATGTCAGTAATGTTTATTTGACATTAAATTAGCTGCAACAAACACTTGCACCCACTGTGGCACTCCAGGACGTCCTTGCTTTACACATTACAGTTCAAAGGTTTATACTATTAGGTGAATGTTTCTGTGTTAAATTAACTGTATAATGAAACAATTCTGTGACGAATCTTCATTATGACATGATCTCAGTGTTGTACGAGGCATTGCTCTGCTAACTATTTTATGAAGATGGTTTTTCCCAGGGTGTTCACTTGTCTGATTACAGTTTAATTACTCCAAATGGGCCCTATGATTGAAAAGTTAATAGCTTACCTGTGACAGAAAATGGTGTTCTCACAGCAATCTGATTGTAATATAAAATAGTAAAACTATTCTGTTAGTTTGTTACTTCTGGCAGTTATTAAACTTAATCCTGTTAATATGACTCTCTGACTCTCAAACCGGCTTTACTTTTGCAGCTTCCCATTAGGGGGCATCTCACCTCAAAAAACAGAAATACAGCAGTACAGCATGGAGGAGAATGATGGGTCACCATACTCTGGAAAGGGTGTTAGACGCTGCCCTCACCACCAGTCTGGGTTCAACAGCCCCGAAAGATTACGCACCATCCACAGTGAGTGGGGTTCTCTATCTGCCCAACCCACCACCTATCTCTGCACATTTAAAACATTGCCAAGGTCCTGTCTGTAGCATTGTTTGTGACGATTGTACTAATACATTACATTATCTTTTATAGTATACTTCTGTAAACACTTGGGACCAGTTTGTCAACCCTAGCATTAGGTTATCACCTTCATTTTTAACACAGACAACAAATTTCAAAACAGATGTTGGTTTTAACAGTACTCGGATGCAGATGGCTTCATGATCCACTGAGAAAATGCAGGTAGAAGTGCACCTCATTTAAGAAGGGGGGGGGGGCTGTTTTTGGTGGTCCTACCCAGAACCTCCACTATGATGCATTGTTCCATCCCTCCACCCTGCAGGGACATCAAGAGTCGTTGGATCTCATTTTGTACAGCAAGTTGCACTGCTGATTTCATGATATTCTATTTATTTTTATATAGGGCCGTTCAAAACAAGTTGTCTCAAAGCACTTTACAGAAAAAAACAGATATTACCGAAATAACAGCACATGTATGATTGAAGTTAAACATAACGCTCAACAACAACAGAGAAGAGGAACCAAAAACTCCATAGTGGGGAGGGAAAAAATCCCAAAGTTGGGTTGTCTGCCCAGCCCCTCCTGGGCATAGGAAGATTACAGAATACAAAGTCTATAATGGAGACTATGAATGTAAATAGCACTATAGAGTCCTTCAGTGTTCCAGGTGTAGGAGTAGTTCACTGCAGGCTCATGGCATCCCTTGGGCAAAGGCCCCATCTGGGGGAGTACACTGGGTGTCAGCATCTCTAACAAGGCATCCCGCTCAGATGGTGCCCAGTTGGGCACCGGGTACACAAATGAACAGATAAGGATTGCAGAGAGGGGTTAGTACATAGGACAAGCACTGGGACTCCCATAACAAAATATCAGAGGTACATGGCCATGTACAGCAGTGCCAGCAGCATTAATTACAGTGGGTTATGGAGACTGTTGTGGGAAGGCTAAATCAAAAAGCAGGTCTTCACTCAGGATTTAAAGACTGAGACCAGTTTGGTATCTTATACATAACCAGGCAGACTACTCCATAGACTAGGAGCCCTGTAACTATAGGTACTAGACCCAGTACCTTTATGTATGTGTGGAACAGAAAGAAGGCCTGCATTCTGGGATTGTAGGGAACAACATGGAGTATATGTATTAGTCAACTCCATTATATATACCGGTGATTTCCCTTTCAGTGCCTTATATGTTAACAGGAGAAATTTGAAATCAGTCCTGTACTTAACAGGAAGCTAGTAGACTAAGTATAGTACAGAACTTATATGGTCATACTTTCTGCTTTCAGTAATAATTCTAATGGCTGCATTTTGGATGTTCTGTAAAGCATTTGGTGCGCAATTTGTACTTTTAGAGAGCAAAGCATTGTGGTAATCTAACCGAATGTAAAGTGTAGTGATACGCGGTTTATCCACATCCTTCTTTTAGTGTCTGAGACATTTAACTAAGGTGTTAGCTGATGCATTATCATTAGGTTTAACCATGAGATATAACTGAGTATTATCAGTGTAGCTATGATAGCTGATATGATACTTATGTACAATATTACCTAAAAGTAACGTGTAAAGCGAGAAGAATACTAGGCCCACCACAGATCCCTGTGCTACTCCATGTCTAAGTGATGACATGGGTGAGGGTGCGTTATCATTTAACATTTGAACATAATAACAATTTACAAATAAACTATACAAATAAACTTAAAATTTGACAAGATCAGGTGTGGAATGCCATTAGAATTTTGCAATAATTTTTAAGAGCAACGTTTGAACTGCCAGTAGTTTCAGTTGCATATGCATGACTTAGTGTAGAAATGTGCATTGTTATTTCAAACTTTACTATACCAATAATCATTTTGGTAAAATATATACTTTAAATACATAAACATACATTGTTAGTGGCTTATCCCTCTGCAGGGTCATGGGTGGCCTGGAGCTTAACCCAGACAGCCTAGGGTGCAAGTCAGGGAACATCCTAGACAGGCACCAACACAACGCAGGGCACACACACAGCAAGGGCAATTTGGAGTTCTCAGTTCACCTAATTCGCATGTTGTTGGACTGTAGGGGCAAACCAGAAAACACCCACACAAGCACAGAGAGAACATGCAAATTCCACACACCTGATGCCAAGAGCCACAGTTCACTCCATGACCTTAGAGGTGTGACCTCTGTTACCCCTATTTTAAATAATAATCTGACCTGATACCTCACTGTTAAAATGTTAAACCTAATATCTTGCTGTTAACTCCAGGCATATGTTGCAAATTAGCATCAACTGATAAATCATTAGATAAATACCCCTATGAATATTTATAGATGATTGTATGCAGTTAGATTCCATTCCAAGATTTTGTTGCATGTATTAATTTGGTCCTGAGGGGATAAACTGTTAAAAGTTATGCCTTGCAATGTTAAATTTTTAAGACCAGTGTCACAGTACCTGCATTTCACCAGTACCTGTCTGTGTTATAGTGCTACAGCCAACGACACAGTGCCGCATTTTGTTGCACTGCTAAAAATGCAGTGCCTTGCTGTAGTATGCTGTTAAGAACAGGCAGAGATTTGGAATATTATGTTGGAAAGACCAGTGATGCAGTGCCTCAATTTCTGTTTTACTCTTTAAACTTACAATGCAGAAGCTCACTGTGTAACACTGTTAAAACCAGTAACACAGTGGCTTGCTGTGTTACTCTGTAAAGAGCCATGCTGCTTTGTTTTACATGTGTTACACTATTTGGACCAGTAATGAAGTGAAGTTCCTCCCTTCATTACAGTGCTAAGAACAGTGGCTCAGTGTAAACCTGGGGATCTAGATGACGATCAGCTGAAAAAGACTGAGCTGGAATCAGGCATGCCAGCAGGTCTTTGGCCATCACTGCACATCAATATGGACAGCAAGGTAAGAATCAGCCCCGATGTCTGTGTAATGTCTACAGTCAAGCAAGTCATGCTGAGTCAGTGCAATGCTGTACTTTTTAATGCAATATGCGATAGGTTCTCATGGAAATTTTATGGCTGTCCTGTAAAATTCAGTAATGTCATTTTAAGTACACTTTAGAATGGCCAGGTACAGATGAACCCAGCCTTTCTCTCATACAGACAGGTGACAAATTCAAGGAATTACCTGAATGAATGAGTGGATACACGTAATGAATGCAGATGCTTCCACACAGGTGCCCTGCATGGTACACTACAGCGATTAACATGCTCTGTGGAATGTATAAAAATGCCGAGCCAGCCCAGCTGACTCTGATATTGCATAAAGATGACAAGAAGAAAAGATGTAGCCAACTTTGACAGAGGGTTCATTGTTGGGGTATGGATGGCTTCAGTCACAAAGACTGCTCAACTGGCCAGTGAGTAAAGTGACATCTGCATTTAAATCTGTAGGAAAGACATCAGCAAATAGCGTCAAACATTGTGGCCGACAGCCCACATTTGACGACTTTGATGCTCGTGCATTAGCATTATATACAAGGAGAAACAGAAGAACAATTTTTCCTCAGTTGACTGATAATGTCAGTGCAGGACATTTTCACACTGTCACAAAGAACAGTCTGTCAACAATTACTTTATACTGGTTTTTCTTTAAATTCTTACCCATCTGCATGTGTCTCCCACTTGGTATTTTTTCCTACACTAGTCAGAGGGTGGAGGGCATGACACACTTACAGAAGGACTATATCCTTTCCTCAGACTTTGTCTGAGAACTTTATGCTTGTTTCAAACATAAGAGCATGATGGTGGTGTGGTGAGATCGTTGGAGAGGTCGCCAAACCTCAGATTCAGCTCACAGATTACTAACGAGGGTGTCTGGGCATTTACTCATGGCTGTGGGATTCGGCTTTTGCTCTGAGGTTTGTCCTTTTTGGTTTGTGCCAAGTGTCACAGTTCCTTCCCTGCCAGCTGCTCTAGCATACACCTCAGCATTTAACACTGGTGTTCCTGCACATCTTGAGGCTAAACTCAGACACCTAGGCATCTGCACCTCACTGAAAGATCTCAGGCTGTCTGGATTAACAGAAAATTTCTTGAGGCACGACTGTCAACACAAGTATGACAAAAGGCCACAGAGTCCTTTGCTGCTTACTATATTGCCATGTGACTATGTGGGATGTCATTGGGTGTACCAAACCACATTTTTACAACCCCAGTATTCGAGCTGTGTTGTGCTGTGTAGTCGTGTCTGTTCTTGAAACCTGAGGAGCATACTTGCATATAACCATTTTATTGCGTCTTGTTTCACGTGACAAAAAATTTGAATGTGAACAGTGAACTGTTACATGATTTAGTTGTAAGGACAGAGTGAATATTAGTTTTGTTTAATTAGTCACATATCCTGCTGCACATTACTTGTAGTTTACAATTGACCAAATTTGTTGAAGTAACGACTGTGCAGCTGATGATAATAGCTTGTCCAAGGCAAGATTCCCGTCTATAACGGAACAACAGGGAACTGAAAAGTGGTAGCATGTCCCATAGTGTAACTATGTTGACAGCCAGATCCAGTCACTTTGATTAATTAATTCATCACTAAGAGAAGTCACTCAAGAGAGTGTACCTTAGCCAAATACTGAAATAATGTATCAAAATATTTCAAATACATGTACATGAAATATATCCACCCCTTGAGGGTACATGGTCCCCAGAACTGAAAACTATCAAACTATATTATTATTACTATTTATTTATTAATGTATTTATTCATTTATTTTTTGCTAACACTAGCTAAAATTTTAAGAATTATAACCAATTTACTGGCAGAAATTAAGAAATGCTATTACGAATTGTAGTGCAAGACACCACATGGGTCCACCAGGTGGTGCAAAATTGCACTGCAGGTAAAGAAATGGAGGAAGACCCAGTACATCATGTTACAAAGGAGCTTCAAATCACAGTGAATGACCATTACTTACAGTAACCTTTTGCTTTTTCCACGTGAAAGAATGCTAAGGCAACATGTTTTGTGTGAAAATTTACTGACATGTATATGAATATATGTTTTGAAGACAGTTATAGACTTTTCAATTTATTTTTATATAGCACCTTTTACAACAATGTGCCTCAAAGCACTTTACAGGAGAAATTTCAGATGTTAAAGAATAAACAGTAGGAATAAATACAAATGAAGCCAGACAACAGCAGAGGAGAGTAACCAAAAACTCCACAGTGTGGAGAAAAAAAACCTCTGTGGTCCAAGGTTGACTGGCTACCCAGCCCCTCCTGGGCATGCTAACATTACAAAATAAACAGGTAATTATTGAGATTATGAATTTAAGTAGCACTATGAATGTAAATAACACAATATAGTTCTCCTTTGCTCCAGGTTTTGAAGTAACTCTCAATAGGCTTGTGGTGTCCCTCGGGTGAAGCTTCATCCAAGGGGATACACTAGGAGTCAGCAGCTTTAACAAGGCATCCCGCTCAGATGGTGCCCAGGTGGGCACCGGGTACACACGTACAAAGAAAGATTTCAGAAAGGAGTTAGTAAATAATATGAACACTAGCAGCCCCAAACCAAAATATAGCAGTTATATTGGCATGTAGACCATGAGGAGAGGATAGGATATAGTCCTTCTGTTTTCATTGTTTGTACGTTATACAATATCAGATTTATCTAGTAGTTTCATAAATTCAATTCTAAACAGCAATGGAATGACACTAATAAAAGGTAAGTCTTAAAAGCAATGTCAGTATGAAGTTAAGGAAGAAATCTGTGAGCTTGTCAGTTATCCAAAGTCATCCAACTTCACCATTCATTTCAATGAATACCTGTCAGAATGGAAATGGCAGAAAATTAATGTGGATTGGCATTATGGGAATGCTGAGAGAGTGATTTAATTAACTGTTTATAATGAAATAGATGGATGAGAAACAACTCTCTGACAAGACTCTGCACTCACCTGTGTTACCTGTATTACCTGCTGGGCTGTCTGACCACCTCAGGTGTAACATCCTCAAAGCCTCAGCGGAGACTCCATTTAGAGTGAGTGTTTCTCCTGTTTTGTCTGCTTGATTGGGACGCATTAGGTCACCTGATAAGGGGAGGGCAGCAGTAACTACTGTTCAGACACACCTGCAGCATGAGGTTCAATATCTATGGTTGCCAGATCCCAGCAGTTATGTTACCTCATGTTTATAGTGCATCAGGGCTGCACTGTGTAGTTTTCACTTTCATTGTGACACTTACTGTTGGCTCCCGTGAAATTAATTGTAACAACATCTGGAGAGATGCTAGAACATGTTTTGTTTGATAAAGACATCATATAACTTTGTATTCACTGATGCTTGCTTTTAGCCTTTATGTTCACTGTAACGTGAGCCTGTTTTTCAGAGTGCTTTGCTGTCTCTTTACAGGTAACGAATGAGGGTAACAGCAAGAGCAGCTCTTTTGGCCAGGAACACAATGGCAGGTTGGAATACTTGTCTCACAGGGTACAAAATACACTCATTATGAAGTCCACGGAGAATCTACATTGTTAGCTACACTTATGACTGCTATGTACACTTTCCAGCTTTTCTTTTTAATCCCTTTGCTTTAAAAGCCAAGAGCAAATGGTTGGTAAACCCCAGTAGAGGTTATACAGTCAGAATTATGCTCCAGTGCCCAGTGGAGGTTAGACACTGAGATTTAAGCCTCAGGGAGGGTTAGAAACAGTGTACCTTACATCCAAAGGGGAAAAAAAAATCCCATAAGCCAGTTAAACAACTTTTCTTTTTTTTCCAAGTGTAATAATTTCTGAAATTCACTGACATATTTTATATCGTTTTGTTTTTTCAGCAAAGACATCAGGAGTTAATTTCTGTGTGGTATTAATATCACGTTTGGTTCCTCTCCACCCAGATTTCCATCTTCATCTCAGGATTCAGTCTCCTCTAGCCTAACGACAGAAAAGTCAGCTGTCAGGTCTGAGCGAAGAAAGAGGCTTGTTAGACAGTACAGTTTGTGAGTTATTATTCTTTTTCCAGTTTCCACATACAGTTTAAATTATTGCTCACTTATTTAAAGCATGCAGTTCTAGAATGATTCTACATTAATCCCTGTACATCTGTTATCCAGTTAACATCTTTTTGATTCTCATCTTAAAATCATAAAAATTAAAGTTGAAAAAGCCTTAATGTTCAAAAGTACAATATTTGTATAAACACATGGGCTGCTAATAAGATTCTGTTCCTGTTTTCTGATTGTAGTAACCATAGTGATGAAGATGACCTCCCAGAAGCTCTTGCTGCCATTTCTTCTCAAAGCAGTGCAGGAAAGACAACTTCTGAGAGCTCATTGGACAACCAGGTCCAGCCACCCATATACCCCAATGTACGTTATCCTCTCCCTTCACTAACCCTTTACATTAAACAAACTGTGATGACCTGAAATGCAGTTTACAAGAAAAAGGGTTTATATCAGTCTCAGTATTGGTTGACTATAAATAATATATTCATTAAGAGCCCTATGAGCTATGAGACTGTCATTTATTCCTGTAATGTGTTAAAATATACTGTGAGCCATGAAAACTCCACCAACATAAAAACATCAGAATGGCAAGAGACTGTCAGTATCATATTTAAGATGTGATTTTCATGTGATTGTGTCTTTTAAAAGATAATTAAGAAAAGAAAAAATGTAATTGTGAGAAACGGGTAAGCTTAAAGACCTGAGTGATGCTGTCAACAGCCACATCATCATGGACAGATGAATGGGTCAGAGCATTTCTAAAATGACAAGACTTGTCGGGTGCTTCTGGACCCTGGTAGTGAGTACCTACTGACAGGGGACCCAGGGGGGTGTTGGACACCCGTGACTCATCAGTGCTTGAGGTCAAAAAGGCTATCCTGTATGGTCCAAACTGACAGGAAGGCTACAATGGCACCGGCACTGCCAACAGCACGTTAGACAGGTGGCCATAATGGTTTGGTTCATCAGTGTAGACATGTGCATATATGAATATTTTGTCCCATTACATTTTTTATTTCAGTTGTACCTTAAAATGGCTTTTTCCAGTGAAGCTGTTGTGATGTGTTGTTTGTAGACGGACATTGCAAAGCTGGAGCTCGGTGTCAAGTGTTGTCCACACTCTTTGTGTTCTTCCAAGTCTCCAGTATTTTATCATGGGCCTGTGCCTCAGCTGGTGCCCTGTGACATCACTCACCCAGACAGGTGAGCATACAGGTGTATTACATTATCTGCCAGTTTGCAATTAACAAACTCTCTCTATTCTTCATCCATGTTGATACTTTGCATAACATGAGTCAAATGATGGATTATGGATTATTTTCTTATATTATATTAGAATTATAGAAAAACAATATAAACATATTCATTTTTATCATGTTTATTGTACGTTTCTCAAAAGATTAACATTTTTATGGTGTTGAATGTTAAGTGAAAGCTGAAAAAGTTAAAATGTTTTATTTAATTAACCATATTTTCTTTTCATCGTTTTCATCTTCACACTCAGTTCATTGTCTTACAAGCTTTACTGGTTGTGGAATGCTCAGTTAAAGAGAATGATAGGGATAATGTCTGCTGCCCCTCCAGAGCTCAGCTTCACACAAGTCGCTGTATGTACACCTGAATAGTTACACAAAATGCACACAGTCCCCTGTGTAGTTACACAGTATAGAGTTAACTGACCAATTACATTGTGTGTATAGAGTATTTACAGGTTCATCTGACCAGTTATACTGCATGTCCAGAGTCACCTGACCAGTTAAAATCTTATTGTGTCATTTGATACTTTGTTTAAACTCTCACGGAGAGCGTTTGTGCTTGGGGACCTCCCAAGATGATGCAGCTAGCTTGCTATAGCTCAAAAACTCACATTAGCTTGTTGATTTTGTTCAAAATCTTTTGCAGTTCACACTAATATTTGTTAATTTCATACAGTGGAGAACCTCAGAAGATGGAGTTTGACCGGGAGAAGCTGTTAAGAAGACTTTTGATGACTGAACTATGAGACTGATTTTATGCATGATGGAAGAGACACCTTAAGAGTGCCTTTGATACCCTAGCAGGACTGCTGTTTACACTTTGTTATCAGTCACTGCTGCAGGAAACCTCCAGGATCAGTATGTGACTGTGACACTATGAACTGGTGTTGACCAGAGAAAAAAAAAAGACTGTTTTGGATGTTAATAGGTGGAGTATGGCTTTCAGTTTGCTTTTAAGACTATATTAAATTTGTCATATTGTATTCAATGTTTTAAGTTATACTAGGCAACAGATAAACAGCCATTTGGCTGAAACATGACTTTGTTCTCCGGTGTAACAGGAAGGAGCTAATCAAACTCATGAAGTATTAGATGGTTTCTGAAAATACTTTCACAGGGGAATTTTTCAGAGCCTAGACAGTTCTGGTTACTTTAAACAGAGCTGTTTAGTTATTGTAACCCAATAACACTTAATCGTTATTGCTTGGGGTTGTGTGTTCCAACAATATGGGGATGATGAATAAGAAAATGCTGTTGGTTCAGTTATATTGTGGGTAACTCTGTTGGATCATTATCACCTCCCTAGACCTGGGTTCCCAACAAAGACCCTGTGTAATCCAGATGTGTGTCCCTCACTAAGACCTAGTGTACCCAGTCTTTTACGTGATATTAACAGGTAAGCACAGAGAATCCCAGGCATACTGTATGTAGGTCCAGTAAAAAACTTTAGATATCCATCTTGTTCTCCAGAATAAAATGGACATCTAAAAGTTAAAAGTTTTTTTTTTTTACAATGACATGAATCCTGACCATACAGTATGCCTGCATGATCAAGACTAAGAAACTCATTCCAGAGTCTGCACATTTTATTTAGTTTTTAAGGTTCTACTTAGAAAGGAACTTGTCAATGTTTAAATGTCTATTGAGCATGAACTGCTTTGAGCATTTAAAAACTTTTATACATTCAGATTTTTTCCATGATGTATTTTTTCCAAGGGCTGTTGTAAAGTGCATGTACAGTGTGCACTTTTTGTATAATTTCCATCACTATAAGATAGTTTCTCAAAAGTATATCCACATACAATCCTGTTCAAATTATTTACCATTACCAAAATAGATGTAGCAGAGTGTGAAAGCACTATGGTGAAAATCCCACAGTAGTCAGGACAAGAGTGTGATTATTCCCCCAATTGAGGGGTTTGGGTCATTATATCAGCGGACTAATCTTCTAACTCTGTGCGGGCTGTAAGGTTGGAAGTTCAAGCCATCCTCAAATTGGTGCCATTTGAGTCGGGTAAATTCTGGCTGCTACCAAGTGGTTGCTGCAGGTATTTAGAGAGGGAAGATGTAGCAGAGTGTGAAAGTCCTGCAGTGAGAATCCCTGGTAATCAGGACAAGAGTATGATTAGTCCCCCACCCAAAGGATTTGGGAATTTAATTTAACAGATTAATCATCTTGTCTGGTAACTGTGTGGGCTACAAGGTTGCGGGTTCAAGTCAGGATCACCCCTGTTACGTATACAACTCTAGCACCACTCACAAAAGCCTTGCTAAATCCACACAGGCACTACAGAAAAAAAAACTGAAAATTTCAGCATTCAGATTAAAATCACAAGCTACCAGAACAAATTTAAACACAACAATGAATGACAGAACACTTCTGACATATTCATGTTATTATATGTGATGCTTATTCTCTTCAGAATGATCATGTGCAATATCAAGAAAAAAAAACTCATCACATTTTGCTAAACAATCATTGAATTTCATTACTGTAGCCACATCTGAAATAATATTAAAACAATTAGAGCACCTCCAATACAAAAATTTAATCCAACAATGCCAGAACGCAGCACCAGTTGGTTTTCCAGAATGATCTAAAAGTAATAAATATGACTGTTTAACTTTAAATTAGACATAAACACAACCAGATAGAAGACAAATTAAATGGTGCATTTTGGATTAAATACCTTTTTCAAAGGAGCAATATTTTCAACAGTGTCCTTCCATTAGGCAAATTAGGCAGCTGCCTAGGGTGGCAAGTGAGAGCGGTGGAAGGACTGAAGAACACACACAGTTGTGCTGTGCCAGATGTAACCTTGCCTAGGGCACAAAATGACCCAGCATCACAGCTACGTAGTAATGTGTAGCACTTTCTTATATGTGGACATATAAAAGTCATCATTCACAGAATTTACCAGTCAGTAGCCCAGCAATCTATGCCTATTCTTAATACAGTTAGGTGTCCATAAATATTTGGGCATTGTGCAAAGTTTTATTGTTTTATTGTTCATTTGGCTAAGTTTTATTGAACACAGAATATTGCAACTGAAAGTAAATAATGAATATGAATTTAAAGTACAGCCTTTAAACTTCCATTTGCGGATTTTTTTCATCCAGATCAGGTGAGAAATGTAGGAATTGCAGGATTTTATATACATATGGTCCCCCCTGGGGACAGCTGGCTGGCTGGTAAGATGTCGCAGGCCCTGGTGACTGTTATTTCCTCATTATTTAATTTATAGATAAGTAGACCAAAGACGTAGACGTGATTTCATCTGTGACATTTGTATTTTGAATCTGTTGCTGTTAACTCTAAATTGCTGTTACTCCCAGTGAAGCATGCAGTCATTAGGCTGAAAAATCAAAACAAATTAATCAGAGACAGCTAAAACATCATGCATGTCCAAGTCAACTACTTGGTACATTCTTAAACACAAAGAATGCACTGGTGAGCTCAGCAACACTAACAGGCCAGGTTGCTCATGGATAACAACAGGAATATTTTTTGGTAAAGAAAAACTCTTTCACAGTTGGCCAGATCAAGAACATCCTCCAGGAAGCTGGTGTATCTCTCTGAAAGTCAACAGTCAAGAGAAGACTTCACCAAAGCAAATGCAGTTTACCATAAGATGTAAGCATTGGTAAACCTCAAAAGAGGAAGACCAGATTAGAGTTTGCCAAAACCATCTAAAATAGCCTATAGCGTTTTGGAGTTTTGGAAAAATCCTTTAGACACATGAGAAAGATCAACTTTACCAGAATGATTGGAAGACTATGGAGAACAGGAGGGAAGTGCTCATGATCTAAAGAACACCATCTCACCTGTGAAGCAGGCTGGAGGTCATGTGTGGTGTGGGCATCTATGGTCCACAATGGAGATGGTTCCCATGTGTTTATTGGTGATGTGACATCAGTATTGATAGGGCTATATAACCTGCTCAAATTCAGCCAAACGCCTCAAGATGACATTTTAGTGCAGATAGACAATGACCTGAAGCATGCCCTCTTACCTGTGAAACATGGAGGAAGTAGCGCTATGGCATGGCCAAGTCTGGTTTACTGGTCAAGCCGGTTCCCTTGTATTTATTGATGATATGGGTGCTGCAGGGTGAATTCTAAAGTGTACAGGGCTACATTATCTGCTCAGATTCAGCCAGATTTTAAAAAACTCATTGGATGGCATTTATACAGTTTAGTAACCTAGCCTTCAGCACTGCATAAAAGGGTTACACTTTTAAATTCTCCACAGTAAGCCTTTATCACTGATGTCTCGGTAACGTTTACATGCAAATTTCATTTGCACAAAGTTCAGAAACGCCTGCAGTTTAATATGTTTTTAGATTCTGGTACCAAGTCACACATTATCATCATTATCACCATCATCTTATTATTATTTCTTTACCTATTATGTGACAACATCAACTACAGATAAAATGTATTAGTCATAAGAAACATTAAACAATTATTACAATATTATATATTTCTATGAATATATAACATTTATTGTGTAATTTACCATTATATGATTAAAATAGCAGATATGCCCTGTACATGTGGAGAAAAATACAAATTATTTTGCTACTGCATGGTGATCATCCTTCTGTTTACTGGTGATTCCTGTTCGAAGGTTACACTGACCAGACAGTAATTCAGATGAATAATGACTTGTGTAAGAATATGTCCTTAAGGAAAATCCTAAATGGTGCTACTCCCACTTTAACCTACTCCAGTCTCAAAAGCTGACTCAATCATATGTGTGTGACTGACATGTCTCTCTCATGGTTCTCTGCATAATAAGTTCAAGGCTGGATGAGATGTTTACAATCACCTCACATTGGTCGATTGAATGTTTTCGGTCACTTTCATTGTGGATAATGGAATTTAGAGACTGAAACACCAATTGTTGTCAAGATAAACTGTTATCAGTATTGCCAGGTCTAAAATACACAACATGGGAAAGATCTGCAACAAACCAAGATATTCCGTGCTCAGTATGACTTTATTTTGCTTTTTTTTAACCCCACCAGCAATAGTGAGAACTTTACCTTAAGCCTCTTACTTTGCCTTAAATCCTGAATCACTTGCCATTCAGTACATTTTACTGACAGTCTCTTTTCCATAATAGTGCACATTCTGAATCGTAGGCACTGCCCCAGCCGTGCAGACACTTCTTTGGTTCCTAAGGCTGTAGTTTGGTCCAGCTTGTCTAACACTGTCTGAAACAGTACATAGAAGTAATAACTGGATAAACTTCAAGTGCGGGGAAAAAAGAATTATGCTTCACTTTTTCTTTTTTAGTTTTGAGACAGAATCACATGTGGTAATCTGCATGGTGCTTCGTGTCTAGAACACTAGGAATGCCATTGCACCCACACAGCAAGACTTTAACAGCAGCAAGCAAAACTACTTAGTAATTTACAAAGCAGAGTGCCATTTGGTTAATGGCAACACTCTAAATTTGCTCTTTTTCACGCTTCACAAAAGTCTAGAGTTGGAAATAGTTTTTAAAAAGAACTTTTTAAAAGCCAAAATCTTTTATTTCAGTGGACATGTTGTTATTCTGTCGAAAATTTAATATTTAGTAATGTTTTTTCAGTGTTTATAACATATTCAATGATAATCTCTGCAGTACTAAGAGATCATGCGCAGGATTCCAATTATTCAACATAAGTTAAACATGTTTGCCTTGATATGTTAGTTCTCAGTTTGTGTGCATTTGAATGGTGAACCCCAGCTATCATAATGGATCACGTGCTGTTATAGCAATAATTAATGCTAATTTTGCAGATTTCTGAACATTACACACCTCCTTACCTGATCAAACTTATTGGTTTCTCCTTTGTGGAGTTTTTGGACTGCCTGCTGAGGAGTGAATCCATAGGCTGTGCTACCTTCTACTGTAGAGAGACTGCAGAACAAGAGGAAATGTGCTACCCATAAAAGGACCTCTCAATGTGAGACTGTAAGGACCTCTCAGTGTTTTGTCTCACGTCATTAGTAACGAGTCATCCAGTTCATCATTTAATTATTCAGTCATATTACACTTTCTGAATCACTCTTTTGGACAATCAGTGACTCTTGCTAGGAAACAGCTAAATGGTAATTTGAGGATATTCTGGGAAAAAAGCTTTACATATTTAAATGTATATTTTTTTCGACATACAGGTGAACCCTCAGACTGCCTTCAAAGCTTATGAAGTAGGATGTTTTTAAAATTTGATTTGACAATAGCTTTTCCATTTCAATTCAATACAATTCAAATTTATATCTGGAGTTTCCGCAAGGAATTTTACAGAAATTGTTGTACAAAACAATGCAGAGGTAAGGTTAAAGGTCAAAGCCAGATGACAATAGAGGAAATTAATGAAAATCTTCACTGTGTAGAGAAAAACATTTTGGGGCCCAAGGCCAACCAGCTGCCCAATCCCCACAGGCACGCTAACATTATGCTAGGACAGAATCAAACTACGAACTAACTGAACACTGATATGAATTCTTTCCATGTACTAGATCTAGGAATACAGCTCTGTATGCTGACAAAACCCCTTGGGTAAAGTCCACATCCACAATGGTACATTCAGTTCAGCTGTTCTTGCACAGGTGGTGTCCAGAGTGGACACCAAGCAAAACATGTGGGGAAATGGTAAAGACTTCTGTTCAGTTGGACAGAAAGCTGAGGCCCAAAATCAAACCCATTATGTCAAAGGTGCAAGGTAACAAATGAATTTACATAAAAAAACAACTTAATTTTATTTAAAAAACCAAAAATTAACACAAAGTAAGCTTTTCGTGTAGGTATGGTATGTGTGTAAAAGTATATTCAAAATATGGAGGGTCACACATGGCTTAAAAAGAATTAAATCAATCTTTGGAATAATTTGTTGATAGAAATAAACCCTTGCCATAAATACATAACAGAATAAATTAATAAATGCATTTTTGAAATTTGTTTATATCAGAAATTAATTGGTACAAGCCACTAATTAATTAAAATTATTTATTTAAAGTCACGTTTTTTTTCATACTAGAAATGACTGACCAAATAGATCTTACAATGTTCGTAGACTATTTTCATTTCAACAAGTGTCACTTGTAACACACACACACACACACACACACACGTTAATACGCTCTGACGTCACAGACGCAAGAAGCGTTCGCTTCCATCTTTGATAAAGTAAAAA
>JABJVR010003052.1:0-16460 GCA_025773905.1 Chitala chitala | reverse complement strand
CCCACCCCTCCAGATTGTATAAATATCCCCTTTGCCGATTGCCAGAGTCCACAGACTGACCAGCGGGTACTGAGACGGTGAGCAGACACACCACACGCACTTAGCAGGCAGCAACTCAGCAGCTGCACCAGAGTGAGGTCAGTTAAAGAGGTGAGGGCAGCCCTGCAGAAACAGGGAAAATAAGGAATTAAGCACTGCTGATTTATGAGGAACAAAAAACATTCTGAGCAACTCATCTAGATGTTTAAAGTGCTATAGTAACTGCAGCTTGAAAAAAGGTAAGAAAAGCTGAAAGTTAAAGTGGGTAGTTCTAATCAGCATATTTCCACAGGGAGTAGAGAAGGTCTCAATGTTTTCAGTAGTATCTTCAAGGATGTGGTTCCAGGTCACACTGTGTGTGGTGTGCCTGGTGCTAGGAAGCCTGGCACAAGGCGGAGCCACTTTCAAAAGGGGCAACGATCGTACTGGTCGCTGCCAGTACAGCTTCACAGTAGAGAGCCCCATGGAGCACAGCTGCTCCGCCGCTGCAGGGGTAGCCGAAGTAGAAGAGCTCAAGTCCCGCCTGGACCTCCTGGAAGTTCGTATGAGCCACCTGACTGGAGAGCGGAGGCCAGGGGTTGGGCAGCAAGAAGCTAACAGCCAGACGGAGAGAGACAAGGCACAGTTACAGAGGGATAAGGACAGGCTGGAGCGGACAGTACAGGACCTGCAAAGGGACAAGGACAGGCTGGAGGGGACAGTGCAGGACCTGCAAAGAGACAAGCACAGGCTGGAGGGGACTGTGAAGGACCTGCAGAAGACAGTGGAAGACATGCGTCTGGAGGTTGAGTTGCTCCAGGGGCGATGCTTTTCCCTGCCCAAACCCCCAGGTATCGCCGTACAGGACAGGAGTCAGAAACCTATCAGTGGTTCATGTGTCTGGCCACACCAGAACAAAACATACACAAACAGAACGTACAGCACACACACCGCATGACAGACAGTACAGCATCACACATCGCATGTCCTGATGGCTTCTAGGCAAAACATGCAAATCTACTCTTAATTTGAAATTGTTCTTGAAATATAAAATGTGTATGTTCAAAAGTAAATGCTACATTTGCTAAGCAAATATTATTGGAAGAGTTAATTTTGTAGGCTGTATATAACGTACACAGTAAACAGTTATAGTCAATGTGATCTATCTAATAGGCATACGGTTACGGTACTCCTCAATTAGCTCTCATTTCATTTAAACATGTCCACAACTTCCATCATGCTGTACATTTTTCTTGAAGTTTGTCACAGTTAACTAAAGCTTCAAAGATCCCACACTAACTTTTCATCTTCTCAAGACCAGCATGCAATAGACTTGAACATAAGCTGCTATGATATGGATCTACCAGTGACTGAATTTCATATTAAATTCCATTATATCACACTTGTGTTCTATTATGCACAGATGAATATGTAGGCTCATGTTTACATTTACAGCAATATAAAATGTTTTGCCATATAGTTAAACCTTTCCTCATAAATCCATTTTAAAATGGTTAAAGTCTAAAAACAATTGTGCAGGTCACTTTGAGTCAAAATATTGGTGAGTCTGCACATTTATCGGCATGGCTATCCCACATCAAGTGAGTTATGCTTACTGCTGGAGTGTTCAAAGAGAGGCATCCAGAAGTTTATGACTGTCAGAAGGGGCTTTCCCAGGCATCCAAAGGAAGCACAGGGAAACACAATATAGACACAAGCCCACCACGGGCGAAGCACTGCAGTAACCTTCAACTGTCCACTCAGGAAGGTCGTCTACAAAGGATTGCTCTGGTTCGGAGAGGGCGAGGGCAGTCTGGAGGTATCCTCCAATAACCCTACTCAGTCAGTTTGTTTAGAAGGGGATCAATGTGTCTGCAACGTCTTCCTTCATCCTCATGTTAGGGTCCTCACGATGACATTAAATGTAACTTTCAGCCTGGATTAATGTCATATGATGAAGGCATCTTAGACAAAAATGAGAACGGTTACTCAGCAAACTGCCATGCCAGTATCGCCAACAGGTCAAATAAAGAAATGCTGGGGAAAAAAAACCTTATAAAGCATTTCAAGAGCACTGCTTTATGTGCCAACAGGTCATACATATATTGATAGTGTCATGATTTGTTATGACAGTAATTACAGTAAACCTGTATTAAATCACATTTTTGTTAGTGACTTTCTACACAAGGGTGTTTTAAGAATAGCTCCAAACTGTTTTTTTTTTACTACTGAAGGCAGACATTTTCTTCTTATAGCCCTACATTTTTCCATTGAGTTATACAGAATATTATATCATGTATAACTTTTCAATTGTCTACTGTGCTGTTTCTGGTCTACAGAAGCCTCACATACAGTGGTCAAATGACCTCCGTTCTACATATGCTTCTGCTAAGGCGAGAAACAACTAATACAACTATGGTATATTTTTCCAGGTAAACTGACCAGATGGCAAAAGAAATCTGTTTATAGTGAATGCGTTCTGCCCCACAGTCTGAAACCCGATTGTATTTAATCTGTTGCTCATTGATATTTACTAGTAACAGCTGCTCCCTTCACCAATGACATCTGGAGTGGTGTAGACAGTGTGCTTACAGCTGGGAAGTAATGGAACTGCTGATTGAGACAATACTCCAGGAAGAGGTGGCTTGTAGGGATTGGCAAGCCTTCACACGGTTTTGGAACTGTCTGTCACAATGGTATCTCTGTTTGCTGTTATCCCAAAAATATCAACAGCTTCCAGGTTCACATATGGAGCAAAAAATCAGAAAGTAGAAGACACAAGCAACCTTACATAAATGACAGTACAAGCAGATTATAAAACAGAAGTCCGCCATTTATTTGTTTAATTTTGGTGTAAAAATACATATATTGATGAGGTTACATCCTGGATGTCTTGGAGGCAGCTGAAATGAAAGGGTGTGGCTGAGTTGTTCTGAGCTGGGCTTGCCAGGAATCAAGGGCAGCTGAAGCTTTTGATGTGGTGTTAGACGTTGTGGGTGAAACAGGGTGGGGGAGGAGGCCATAGCCCCGCAGGCTCCATGGCAGATGGGTATTCGTTCATCGGTATTCGTTTACTGATGCTACATTCTTGCTTGTCAGTGGGCTGCCAGGCACTCCGATGTCAGTTTTGAGGCCATAGCACTGCTACTTTGTGGAAGGTGGACAAAGGCTATGTTGGGTTGGGTCATGACCCCCCTGACGTGCACTTTCAGGGGCTACTCTGCCGCTACACCGTCTCCCCATCTGTTCATAGCTTTGCCTGTGCGCCCGCAGGGTCAAAAGCCGTCTCCCACCTGATGTCAAAACCCCAAGATCAGAGTGAGAGAGGCAGAGCCAGAGGTAGGTCTGCTGTTTGCAAAAACTGATTATAAAGCAATTCTATGACTTTACACCACACCGCACATTTAAAAAATAAGTACATTTCAATGTAATGAATACATTTTGTAAAATTTATGTGTCTTTCTGTTGCCTGACCAAATTTTTTGCCTAGTTCCAGACCCTGCCTTGTCATTCGGCAGTCCTGGCTATCAAGAGTTAAAATCAGAGGTGACGGAGCTGCCTGTTTCTCGACTTACCCAGGAGCACCCTGAGAACAGTCCAGGTAGTTATTCCTCCTACACCATCCCCTATTACTCCAATTACTGATGCTGCCATTCTGTTAGTCCTGTCAAATACCCTATATGTTACCGTGGACATGTGAGCATTGCCTTAGGTGGGTGTTTTATGAGTACTGTGCCATCAGCATTTCTATGAATGCAAACCATTGTCATTTTCAGCAGAAAGGCAAATTCTAATCTGAGTATATGTATAACACAACAATAAGCAAGACAAACACCAATATTTATATGTAGAAATGCACCGTATTCCCTGGTGTCCAGCACTGCTATATTTGAAAATTCCATGCGGATTCAACTCCAGTTGTACTTCACCCCTGCGTATTAAGCCAAAGGAATTAGATGGCAGTAAGGCTCTCATGTCCCTCATATCATTATAGCAGTAAACCCTATCCTGTTCATACCCAGTGTTGCACCCCCTTCCTCCTGCCCTGTGACAGTGTATTTTTGGAAATGGTAAACAACTTCTGATAGTTTTACTGGCTGGATCATTTCTACAGCTATACAGTAATGGCTGAATTCTGTGTTCCTCAGCATGCTTTCTATAACTTGGCTGTTATCCAAAGATCAAAGATTTAGCGGAAAACTTGATGGGTTATTATTAAATATACTGTGTGTGTGTGTGTGTGTGTGTGTGTGTGTGTGTGTGTGTGTATAGACATGTATACATGTGTTATATATCTATATACACAGGCACTGTGTGTGTGCGTGTGTATGTGTGTGTGTGTGTGTGGTATAATATGTAATTTTGTTTCTTACAAACACACCCTAATATATGTGACATGAACCTTGATAAATGAACTTTACAGTATGAATCTGGTAATTGCATCAATTTTAGACAAGACCTAAATCCAACAGGACATGTAAAAGAAATTATGAAGTATATATTGTTTTCTGCAACTCTGACGCTGTTAATATTCATTTTCAGCATCAGTTGTATGGAAAAACTTTTTTACATAGATTGTACATACATTGAGTCATTCACACCAAACAACTTACTGTTAAATCAAATATTTGATGAAAGTCTGAAACAATCTTGGATGGAATATTGACTGTCTATGTTTTTTTCCAGGTTGACATGCTTTGCAAGTACAAAATATAAGCACTGCTTCTGTTAAAATTCACATTTCTGAGAACAACCCATATATATATACATATACACACTGTATATATCTATAAAGTATTTGCTAAATGTTGTAATCTGCAATTGTAAAGTTTTTATAAAGTAGTTGAAATAGTGCCACTACACACCTGTTACACAGTGACCTTTAGAAAAGGTCTCTTCACATTCAGTTTTTGTCACCACAAAGCCTCATTTTAGCAACAGTGTTTAATTTCTGGAAGAGCACTCAACCTCTCAGCCTTTCTTGATTTCTCTGCTTAAGGCTGCGGGGAGCTGGTATCTGTGGGCGAGCCGGTGTCTCACCGCAAAGCAGACAGCATTGCGGGGAAGTATGGCGTGTGGATGCAGGACCCAGAGGCCATGGCAACATACGGGCCTAAGATGGTGTGGAGAATAGACACCATCGGCACAGACGTGCGGCAGCTCTTTGGTTATGAGGACATGGAACAGCTGTCTCGAGGCTTCCCCACCAAAGTGGTGCTCCTGCCGGAGCCCATGGAGAGTACAGGCGCCACTCTGTATCGCGGCTCCCTGTACTACCAGCGTCGCCGAAGCCGCACCCTTATACGGTACGACCTGGCCACCGAGAGTGTGGCTGCACGCCGAGACCTGGCCCATGCCGGATTCCACGGCCAGTACCCTTACTCCTGGGGCGGCTACACTGACATTGATTTCGCCGTGGATGAGCAAGGCCTGTGGGTCATTTACAGCTCCAACAAGGCAAAGGGTGCCATTGTGGTGTCTCAGCTGGACCCCAACAGCCTGGAAGTTAAGAGAAGCTGGGAGACAAATATACGCAAGAATACAGTGGCTAATGCTTTCATGATCTGTGGCCGTCTGTACACCGTGGCCAGCTACGCAGCCCCCAATACAACTATCAATTACAGCTACGACACAGCGACAGGCCAGAGCAAGGCCATGGCAGTGCCCTTCCAAAACCGGTACCACTATAACAGCATGGTGGACTACAACCCCGCCCACAGGAAACTCTATGCCTGGGACAATTTCTATATGGTGACCTACACTGTACAGCTTGGAAAGGAAAATGGGAACTAGTCCAGAAAACTAGTTAAAATGAATGTGATCAACAGCTTTTTGCCCTCTGAGACTCCTCCAGTCCTTCCTTCAGCACTGTTTTGTGAGCAGACCCTTGCGCTGTTTCAAAGGCTGAATTTGAGGGTAGCAACCGATGGTGTTATTTCATTCAGCCACTCAAGTAACCCCAAGTACAACAGAGTGGTGCGGACGCATTTGAAGCCAGTCGCTGTAGGAGCCGGGCCCTTGTGGGGCAGGTGTTTCGGTGGCATGGCTTTTGGCATGGCACGGTCCATGTAAACATTTAACATTAACTATTTTTCTATTGCATTTAATGTTTTTGTTTGTATTTTCTCATGCAGCCACAAGGGCTTTACGGGAGAAGTAACATAAGACCTTCAACTTTTTGGTTTCACAAAGAATCTGTATATTGGCCACTCTTTTATGTAAGCATGCACGTAGAGAATATTTAATGCACAACTATGTAGACATTCAATTATTGTACATGAATACACATATAAACAAGTGGCTTCTCTCTGTCCTGTCCTATCACATTTTCGTAAACTTATGTGCTGCTCAACATGGTTCCATGACAAATGTTTGTATGTAAGTATAATAAATGTTATTTAATATATATTTCGTTCATATTTCATTTAATTGTTTTATAAACTCAGGTTGAGAAAAGTACTTCACAAATACATAACAAACAGAAAATGAAGGCTAACCACAATTTACACTGGGGTGGCAAACAGAGTGGCCAGATGTTTTCTGATACAAAACAGCAAACGTTGCCCTGTGCCACTTCTGTAAATCTCCCCCTGAATATGTCCATGTTCACTTCACAGTTTATTACTTTTTTTTGAAGAAATAAAAAGAAAATAAGGTCTTATATCACCTAACTTTATTACTTCTAAATTATCTTTCCCCTATTAATATATTTATGACAAAAAATAAACAAAATAAATTTTTTTTTGTTTTTGTAAATTATGACTATTGACTCACCTAAAAATCCTAAAACTTCCATTTAAAATTAGCAGATTTAGTAAATCTGTAATTAGTCTGACTTTTGATTAATTTATATTAATAACGATCTATTAATTTAACTCATGATGTACCTTTATAACATGTTAATTTAAACTTCTACTATTTCCTGAATAGATTTCCAGACAGCTGTTTCATTTTAAATTCACCGTACTAGAGTACAGCCAGGACTGAATTGGTAATCTGATATACCAAGTATTTTCCCAGTGGGTTGATGCACTTTGAGGCTGATATTCAATTCAATTCAATTCAGTTTATTTTTATATAGCGCCTTTCGCAACAACGTGCCTCAAAGCGCTTTACACAGAAAATTGAAGAAATCAATACAAATGAATGTAGCCAGACCACAAACACCAATATTTATATGTAGAAATGCACCGTACAACGGAGGAGAGGAACCAAAAACTCAGCAGTACAGAGAAAAAAAACCTCTGGGGGCCCAAGGTTGACAGGCTGCCCAGCCCCTCCTGGGCATGCTAAAATTACAGAGAGTAGTGATACTTATAGACAGTTCGATTTTTCAAAGTAATTTTATATAAATAGTACAAAATAAGTCCTCCTTTGCTCCTGGTGCTGAAGCCGATCTCATAGGCCTTCGGCGTCCCTCTGGCGGAGCTTCGTCCAAGCGGATACGTTTGGAGTCAGCCACTCTACAAAGGCATCGCACTCAGATGGTGCCCAGGCGGGTACCGGGTAACCACATGCACAAGGAGAGAGTTTAGAGAGGGGTTAGCAAATAATACAAACTCTAGCCCCACAGCAAACTGTTACAGTTGTATTGTCATGTACAGCATGTGCCAGCAGCAGTAATTACCGTGAGCTACAGAGACTGTTGTGGGAAGGCTAAATATATATTTATATAATATAGCTATAACAACGTACTTATTTATTTATTTAATAAGTTAGTTTGTTTGTGTTCTATATAATTATAATTACAGACAGAGATCACATAGGCGGAGCAACAAAGTATTTAGCCCTGCCTGTATAAAATTTTTTTCCACCAGCCTTCCACTCTTCTTTTCCATTTTAGTTCATTTTGATGAAGAAAATTTCAGAAAGAGTGAAGTTAAGAGCAATGAAACGTATTTCAGTATATCTTAGCTAGTTACGTCAAATCATTTAAAAACTTGTATAAGATATTCCTGCATGCTGGACATGTATGGTAAAATTCTCTTATGTATGTCTCTGTTGCAATCATATGTCATTGACCTGAACATTGACAATTTTATTTATTTATTTTTTGTCATTTAGTCTAATTTATATTTTACTGTTGAGTAGCTAGTAATTCCCCTTCATGGATCATTGCCTTGTTGTGGCAAAGGCGCTTCTGTAACTCGATGAAGCCATGAGCTATGCCGTGAAGGGCCACCCAAGATGAACAGGTCATTGCAGAGAGTTCTGACAAAACGTGGTCCACTGGAGAAGAAAATAGCAACCCACTCTAGTATCCTTGCCAAGACAACCCCATGGT
This sequence comes from Chitala chitala, assembly GCA_025773905.1. Classification (NCBI taxonomy): domain Eukaryota; kingdom Metazoa; phylum Chordata; class Actinopteri; order Osteoglossiformes; family Notopteridae; genus Chitala; species Chitala chitala. The sequence goes on along the minus strand of JABJVR010003052.1, from coordinate 8,158 downwards.
TGTTAGGGTAAATAACGTAAAGTTAATTAAAACAGACAAATTTTGAAAATGTGTCTACTTTTGAAGCTACCAATTTCCACACAGTAGTTACTATATTTAAGTGCTTACAAATCTTGTAGTTTGCACTGAAAACAAGTTGCACATTGATGCTGTGGTACCTCTTTCTGTTGACAAAACGTCTTTGTTTTCTGATGGTGCGATTATGCGGATGTGCATCCCATCAATCACACCAATAACACTATGTCCATGAATGTCCTTTTGTGAGCCTGCAGAGTGTGAACATCCAGTGGAAATGAAATGAACTGTCACTATATGAGGCTGTGAAAGTGCTTTAATACTGAGACACAAGTCATCACTACTGCACTGCTGCATTTTTCCAGTTTCCAAATATCTCAGTGTTATGATCACTTTCATTTCTGGCATTACGGCATTACTACGTTGTGTGAGAGATGTGAGCGCATCTCTAATAAGTTTGACCACAAACATTATCTCATCACAATCCAATCTGTAGAGTTTAATTAACTCACGATCGTTCAGTGTTTGGAGAATATTTCTTCTTTCCGCTATTTTGTCCTCTGCTAAAGAAACTCTTAAACCTCTTAAAAGTCCTCCTCTCTAGACTTAACTATTTTACCTTAGGAGCTGTTTTTAGGGCTAAGATGTTTTGTGAATCATTTTTATCTTTACTAAGATTTAGTCCTAAATTTAAGGGGAAATTCTAAGAAAACGTCATAACAGACAGATTAGTAGTGACAGATTTCATTTTTTTGAACACCAAGATCACCGCAGATGGTGACTGCAGCCATGAAATTAAAAGACAGTTGGTCCTTGGGAGGAAAGCTATGACAAACCTAGACAACGTATTAAAAAGCAGAGATATCACCTTGCTGACAAAGGTCCGGATAGTCAAAGCAATGTTTTTTTCCAGTAGTAATGTATGGCTGGGAGAGTTGGATATATAAGGAATAATGAGCGCCAAAGAATTGATGATTTTGAACTGTAGTGCTGGAGAAGACTCCAAAGACCTCCTTGGACTGCAAGGAGGTCAAACTGGTCAGAACACAGTCGCCAGATCTGAATCCAATAAAACACTTTTGGAATGTGACAGAATGGATGATTCACAGCATGAGAGTGCATCTGAGAAACTTGCAAAAATTTCATGATGAAATGTTAACATGGAGTAAAATCTCTTATAGAATCTTGTGGACTCCTTGCCATGAAGATTTGATCCTGTTTTGAGAGCAAAGGGAGTATAGTGTTCCTAACAGAGTGCTTGGTGAGTGTATGTACTACAATATATTCTAACCTGCAAAGGCATCAGAACAAAAGATGTGAATTCAGTAGCACTTTGAGCATTTTACTGATTACTTTATGAAATGCAGCTGAAGCAGTATTGGCAGACAGGGAATACTGTCAGTATGTAATCATATGTAACTAGTCAAAGAGGTGGAGCTGGAGGAACAGATCAGCAAGTTAGTCCACATAAAAAGGTAACAATTCCCTTTTTGTAAGACAATGAAGAAGAAACAGCTCATTTATTATAGGTCCTAACACTAAAAATATACCAGAGTGCCATACTAAGAGCCTGCTGCCATATAACCATATTCAGTTTCTTTAGTAGGAACAAAGACAGCACTCATAGGAAAATATAAGTGTCAAGGTGGGCTTAACAAAACACAGTGCAATGAGTAACAATATCACAAATGGACACAAGAGGATCCCAGAGCTGCAGAACACAGTCTGACAGTCATAATAGGTGAGCCAGAAAGAAAGTCAAGATACCAGAAGGATTTGTCCATGGCACAGATGACAACAAGGGCACACAGGATGCAGTAAGGAATGGGCCAGCACTCAGAGCTGTGGACAACTTGGGAAAACTGAACATGACAAATGGTAAATAGACCGCTCAGCACTTATCGTGACAAAAGTGCGATACCTCACGCGATTCACAGATTAAATGGGGATTACATAAAAAGCCTAACCTAGCTACACCTGTGTCAGCTGGCACTTTGCTTGCAATGGGCATTGCTGTTGTGAAAGGGCAGATTCTGGCCGGGACATTGTGACAAATGGCTTTAACAAAGCTATTACCTTACTTATCAAAGAAATGAAAAATAAAATAAGAACAGCTACTCTGGCTTTTTCTAAAACCAAAAAAGTGTCTTAAAAAATGAATGTATTATACTCTGTCATACTATTATGCTTTATCACATTGTGGTGTCATTAAGGCACACCCCAGGAAGAGTGCACAGGCCGTTTATTAGCAGTCCTGAAAGGGATGGCTTCCTCAACTCACTTAACAAGAGCACAGGTACAGCTTAGCAACACACACCACTCAGTGGGAGACACAGGGTGGAGTCACACATTAGGTCATGTTTACTTAGGTTGGGGGGGGAACTACTTGGATTACCTAAGACTAAGAAACTAAGACGACAGGTAAGAGAGCCGCGTAAACACATTACATGGAGGTAATACAACAGCCTACTCACTTGCAAAAAATGAAGTTTAAAGTTAGCCTGCCAGCATGCTAAACAAATGCGTAACATCATGGGACTGCACATGGCAGGAACACGCTTTACCATTACTCACCTGCTTCCAGAATTACAATATATTACAATTGACAACATGTAACATGCATGATATTACAAAACAGCAGAGCTTAACACAATAACGTTAAGTTATTGCTATTGACTGAATATGAAAGGGTATAGTTACTCCTGAATGAAAGTCCATAAGAGACCTCAAGACAACTGACCCCTTAGCCCAAAGACAGATTTCCATTTACCTGCAGAATTGGAATTAATCATGGTTCAACGAAATTTAATACCTCCAAACAACAGAGGATTGTAATTAAATCTTGCAAAACAAATAAACCATATTATTATACTATACTATTTTCCTTACTAGACTGGTACTGTAGATGCATATACTGAGCTGGTATACATATGAGTCGAGAAAGTTTCCTGTACATATTGCAAAACTGTAAATCACATAACACATTTTTATGTAAACGCTTTAATGCTAGTGTTAACCTTTAGCCAATTATATCAGTATATATGGGGTTTATGTTGGCCCTTTTCCACCAGGCACATATGTTGTGTTTCCTCATATTTGTGTAGTTTGTGTGTATTAGCCTTTTGGAGGAGACTCCAGTGGCTTGTCTTCTGTATACCTGTGGCCTGTCAAGCAGACAGGGTGGTGGGTATGACTATAACCCCATCTACCTGTAGGCTGAATCAAATGTGAGTCTTTTGTATTTGTTGTTTGCGGGTTTATAAATTAATTTTCACATTAAACATCAAAATTTTATGAAATATATGGAAAAACAATTAAAAACTTCAAATAGTTGCTCTTAATGTATAAAAAATGAATTACTTAATCCATTTAATTGTTAATATAAACGTGATTAAAACAATTATAAAGTACAGTACGTTGGCACAGTATTAGATATATCACACTATGTTATATTTCATTTATACTTGTGGTGTATGACACGCTCAAAGTAAGCAGGCTAAAAGGCCACAGGTGTCAGTGTGCTTTCCAAGCTTAAAGAAAGACCACACGGCAGTTTGCAAAAACGGAAAATAACACAACCGGCTTTATTAATTTATGAATGAACAAATAACCATAACTGTGAACTAAACCAAAATCAGTCCTAGCGCTAAGAAACAAAGGTAAAGCTGGGAAGGACTTAAGGTCTTGAGGGTTCAGGAACAAAGACAAAATAAGGGCAGAACGTGGTGTGCACAGGACAAGGGCTAGCATCTGCTCAGTATGCATCATTAACTATACTGCACTGCTTTTGGGTTGCTTCCACTTTGTTATAATACCACTAACAGTTGACCGAGGAATATTTAGTAGCAAGGAAATTTCACAGATGGACTTATTGCACAGATGACAACCTATCATGGCACCATGCTTGAATTCACTGAGCTCCTGAGAGTGATTCTTTCACAAATGTTTGTAGAAGCCAGCTGTATGCCTAGGTGCTTGATTTTATACACCTGTGGCCATGGAGGTGATTGGAACACCTGAATCCAATGATTTGGAGGGGTGTCCCAGTACTTTTGGCAATATAGTGTATCTACAGCTGAGAAATTTCATTTGATGTTTTTTAAAATCAGTCTTTACCTATCTCCACTGTATTAGAGTTATCCATCTTTATTAGAAACTGCAGTGGAGAAAGACTACTTTGAAAAGAAATCATCTTAAGCATATATAATACTGTTATGTTATGCTATGTAACAATATGGGAATCCTTGTAAAAATGTCAGTGTTTTGTGCCATTGTTTCTTGTATATGTTTTGTTTTTTTTTAGTTCTGTGTGGTATTTCACTATATTTCATTGTATGACTATGTATTTTTGCATTTTGTTGAGCACCTAGGTTCAACTTGCAGCTGTTGGTAGGTGCTATATAAATAAAGGTTGATTTGATTTGATTTGATTTGAAATGTATTTCATGTATAAAAAAAACTAGAAAAATAAAGTTTAAATTAAATAAATTTCAGTTTCATTTGAGATGTTCTTGTCTTTTATACCCTGGTGTATAAAACACACCGAAGTGTCATGCCTGAAGAAACTAATTTTGTAATCTTTAATTATATGCATATTTCTTTGTAGAAATTTAATTTACTCTTGTTTCAAATTTAAACAGGCTGGGAGCCAGGCAGAATACATATAAAGAGTACATTTAATTTGATTTGGCTTACTTAGTACCTTTATTTACATTTCCTATCAGACTCCAGCGACGCATATTTACTTCAGCATTTCTGTCCATTTTTGCCCTTCATCCTTTATCAGGCCCCCAGTTCAGTTTGGTGTCAGTAAGATCCAGGACTGTCATGTATGATGCTCATGTACACGCAAAACAGTCCTCAAACATTTGTATATAATTTCTTACCACACAAGTCTGCGGTCAGGTGACAAATTAAAGGAAAACCCAATGTATAATAATTGTCGATGGGCTGTTCTTGCTGACAGTCCAAACACCGCCCTGCCCATCCTCAGTCACCTATATAAGGAAGAGTCTGTTCTGGACCTTATTTGGTCAGTTTTTGCTGTTTTTAAAATGGTTTATAAATAAAGTTGGCTAGGCTTGGCTTATTGTGGGGTAAAGGTTTATTATGGCGAAATCAACAATCACAAAAACACAAATCAAAAAAGCACGGTCCGTTCATCCAAGGGTAGCGAGGCTGTTAAAATCTGCCAAAAGCAAAGACGGTGTAGGACTTCAACAGGAGGACAAGGAGTGGAGATACAGGCAGGATAGTTGGTAGGAGAGACAAAGGACATGTGGTAAGTGAAGAGCTCGGTAGGCATCATCCAGAGAATCTGCAATACTTTGCAAAGAACATACATCACAGCACTTATGTAGGAAAATAGGTAACAGCAATCAGATGAGAACAATTAAACTTCTGCAGTGCTGTCTGGGTGAGGTGTGACACTTTATCTACTGTTACACGAGCATCACGGTCATCAAATGTGTGCTATCAACCACACAACTAATGAGTCAAAGGGTGTTTTGGGGCTCTGGACAAGTTTTGATATGCCCTGACATTTGTGCTTTTTTCAGTTGCTTTTAAACATATTATTGGCTAAAGTCTGATTCCACTGTAATCAGCACAAACTGGGCTACAATAATATGTGAGCAGCAAGTTTATACGTGACTATGTTTTTGAGAAAACAGTGTTTATGCATGGTTAGCGAAAAACTACAATTTTTACGTCATTGAAATAAGGTCATAAAACACAAACAGAACATTGGTTCACAAGACTTTTAAGGAAAGCATCTTTTGTGTCAAAGTGTTTGCGTCAAACTGATGTGAAAATCATCCTGTTCACTCATTCACAGAAAATAATACACTTATTTACATTTTGTAAGCCCCATTCTTCGACAGAAAGGGCATATGCGAAAACGTGTGTCAGATCATGAATAATCCAGTGATTCACACCTGAGAAGACAAAGACCCGCATAATGGGCGGTGTAATGGGCCTTTCAGTCACATATCCTGAGTGATAGAGAATTGCAATGAACAATAGTGTGAGGACAAAAGAAATTTGGATTTATTCAGGGTCACAGGAAGCCTGGAGCCCTATATATCAGAAAATGTATAATCGATACACAAACAACACAAAAATAAAAGAGACTATATATGATTAATCAGTAACCTGTTTTTCATATTTACTATTGGTTAATAACCATAGTCAGCAACCTCTGACGTCAATTTGACATCAATGGCCTGTTCTGCCTTGACACAAACAACCTTTAACACATATCCTTCACCATAAAAAGAACACATAAGAAATCATACAAGTGAATAACAAAACTGCAGTACTACAATAATTAATTCAAATGTAGATGAGATATTATAACAGAATGATCAACGTCAATGATAATTGAAATGTAAATTGATCAATATGAAATAACGGTTATACGATTACATGTAAAATGAATAATATAGAAAATCAAGACAATGACCCAAGGAGAAAAAAAGAACATCCATAATATGAGGAAATATCAGGTCTGATTTTTATTAATTTCTAAAGCAATTACTTAATAAAAATGTTCAGAACTTGCTTTAGAAACCTGGCTGAGTGCACAGTCCTGAGGAAAGCCATGAACATCATGACAGTAAATTCAATGGCAGTCTTATCCCCAAATTACCTATCAATTAAGTATACCTCTACACTGAAAAATCTGTCAAAAATAGTAAGAATATTTTCAACCCAAATTAATTATAGTACAAATACTGTAGTACCTCTCCTAAAATACAAGAGCACATCTGTCTCTTCATATACCAAACTGGTAACACAAATCTGTAAAATTTACTGCTATATCAACACGAACTCTCCTATTCTGTTCATTTAGTAAAGGTCTAGCAGTGAATTATACGACCTCCCTTTTCAGCATTACAGCATTCCACATATTTAATACAACCCAAATCAAAATATAAAATACAGGATCTAAAAAAGGTAATGTTACTTAATATTCACACTTCAACCAACATATCCCTAAAAATCATTCCCATTCTATCTAGCTTTTTCCTTTCAGTCAAACCTTCAAGAAATAAACAAGAGCACAGTTTTAGAAAAATGGAGAAGCAGAAAAATGTCTTAATGCAAACTAATGTTTATATGTTCTTAAACAGCATATAGCAGAAAAATTCCAAGGATAAAGAGACTTGGGTTCCATTTATTCAATTTTAACTAACATACAGGTATGTTTTGTTCAAATGTTGTTATTTATAAACTATGCTGATTTCATGTTTATCCTCTAGTAATTTTAATGAAAAAAGAACAAACTCATTCACTGTTTAAGCAGAGCCAGGAAAACCAAAGCCTGGTGTTTAATTTATCATGTTCCAAAAGTAGAGTTTAGTACCTCAAAATTTGTTACAAAATTTTGAAATTTAAAAATTAATTGAAGAACCTCAATAACATTTCACACAGCTGTAAAGATAAAAGGAAACTGATCAGATGTGGAACATGCGAATGATTGACTTTTGGATGTACATCCTCCAGCTGCCCAGGTAAGCGGTGAGCTCCTGTAAGAAGCCAGGAGGGATGTATCTGGACCACATGGCTGCTGCCAAGAGGGTCACAGCACTGAGGGTGAGCAGCAAAGGCAGCCTTGAAGAGCTGGACTCTGGCACTGCCCGTATCTTCATAGGCTGGGCCAGCCGCTCCCACTGGGTGAGAATGGCCCCTCGGGCACCAGCCCACTTTCCTGGCCCACGCAGTCGGTACTGGTATGCAGTGCAGGGCCCCAGCAGCACACTGAGGCCGAGGTGAGGGTCCCGCAGAAGCAGCCACAGGATGTTGGGCTGCACTCCCACCTGCTGAGCCAACTCATCCATGTAAGGGATGAATGATACTACTTCGGCTCCACGTGTCGGATAAGGATACCTGAACATGCAAATCACATAAATCAGAATACTTAGATTTTATCATGTAAGCTCATACTTTGGTGATAAACCATATTTTGGAGTATTTCTTACATTTTCGAATTTCTTTTCCTGTCTGCCTTAATTGTTTTCAGCATTACTTCCTTTGATGGAAGTTTACTCACACCTGAAAACATAAAAGTGAATTCATTAACCATATAGCAATTTTATAGCAGCCAGGGTTTTTTAAACACCATTGACATTTGTGGTTTTAG
>JABJVR010003051.1:0-16461 GCA_025773905.1 Chitala chitala | reverse complement strand
TTTTGTGTGTGTTTGTGTGTGTGTGTGTGTGTGTGTGTGTGTGTGTGTGTGTGTGTGTGTGTGTGTGTGTGTGTGTGGTATGTAGCATGAATTTGTCAAGTTGTGAGGACAAAGCACCATTTCTCCAGTCATCACTGTGGCGTGTCTGCTTGTCAAATCAATGTGTCTGTCAGAGCCGGCAGACAATGCAGCAGGCCTGTAAAGCAGCCGCCGCTCTCCTATTGATGTTCGATTTCCCCGCCCCCCCAGTCTTCGCGAAGATGAGCGGCTGCGGTGGAGGCAGCGTGCCGTGTGGGCTTTTACTGGGCGGTTGACGGCCAGGCCCATCTCAACAAATCTGAATTTTATGTTCGCATAATGATGTCGGGGTGGGAGATCGGGGGCAAAGGGTGGCTGTGTGAGTGCTGTGTTAGCGGAGCTGTGATGTGTCTAACGCAGAATAATCAATAGTCAAGGTTGTTAAGTCCATAAATCCACAGCTCCCTGTAGAACTGTAAGCCATGAAAACAGACTACGCATAGACTTGAAGGAGGTCTTGCCCTGAGTGAAGGCCGCAGTCTTCGTGTATTTCAAGTGCTCAAGTGCTTGCTAATTCCAGCTTTTAAAGACCCAACAGATTTAATATAACTAACTTTGACAGTGGAAGGAAATGGCTTTATAAAGATGTCACTCAGTTGGTGAGGTGGTGGGTGTTTAGTTGTTAAGGAAACAGCAAAAGAACATCAGTGCTAAAGTGGTTTAGACCCCAGTCTCAAACAGCACGCTTAGTACACTTTCAACCAAATCTGTAATAATTGGCTAACAATTTGTTGTAATTATTAATTCAAGATGAATTCAGCACATTAAGGTTATGTAAGGGCCACATTTTAATGAAAATATGAGCATAAAGTTACAACCAAGGTGTTGTAATGAAATCACAGTTAGAATTCATTACCACCCCCGACCATAATGAATAAGTGTCCAAACAAGGAAAACCAGCAGGCTGGCACCTTTTCCGATAGCTGTCCTGGCTTGCCTCGTTGGGGGAGTTTTCACCTTGGAAAGGCTGTCTGTAGTTTAACGCATGCTGTTTGACTTGTAATTCTGTGAACTTCAGGTCAATAATTCTGTGTGAGGCAGGAGAGTCAGAAATAACCCTGGGTGGCTATATAAGTACAGCTCAACACGTAATCCAAGCCGTGACACTGCTACGATGGTGTACCGATGTAAACTGGTATATCACAACACGTGGCACAAATAATTCCCTGTATCTGACCAGACCCGCGTACGCAGTGCTTAGCATCGCATTTAAATACACGCTGGCTCTGGGCTTGCAACTCTCAGCAATAAGTACTGCAAAATGGCAAGCCCCATAAGCTGTGCGATATTAAAGCCCTTTTAAAGGAAAGGCTGTAAAATCACATAAAAACGGATTGCAAACTCCCTCTCATTACTTCACACAAGCAATAACGAGCACGTTAACGGTGAGCGAGCAGTTCTTCAGACACAATCTCATTACTGTTACAGGTCTGTCTTACGGCAGCTCGCAGAGCGCGGCCGGTGCACTTTTCAGAATGGCAGCGTTACTTAAAAACTGGCCTGTGGCTGTCACGTGTTTTGACGGCTCGCTCGAAGCCACGCGTCGCGTCTGCGGCGAGGGCGAAGAATGAAAGATCACAGGGGGCCGTTTCCGAAAAATCACACTTATCTTTGTTCTGCCAGAAGATTTTTTAGGTCACTTGCTGCCATGTTCCCGTTTATTATAATACATATAATTACCATATGAGTCGAATCATCCATGATAATTATGAGGCCTGAGAAGCCTGCCTGAGCAGCTCGTATAAAGGGATTAGCTTGCTCTGGGTCCACCCCACAACCCGTGCAGAAATTATTTCTTCACATCCTCTTATAAAAGTGTCAAAAACTAAAATATCACTTTTTTACATCCTCTTTTTATCCTCTAGAAGTCTAACTGGAAAGATGTCTAATTGTCCTTTTTTTTAAATCAGAAAAAAAACTCATTTAAAATTTAAGAAATTCTCAGTAAAAGACATTGTTGATTGGACGTCATTGGCTGGTTAGCTGATTCTTATATAAGAACTCGAATACACACATTTATTCTGTCCTGAGAGATTACGGAAAGCACAGCGGCACTGAGGTCACCACAAGATGTAATGTTCGTTTAAGACAGACTCCTCAGTATCTTCATAGGTAATCTGTAGTCACTGAAGTGCCCACCAACTGCTGATAGTACAGCAATGTTTGCTTTTAGGGTGAGATTATCCCTGTCCGAGTATACCTGAAGCACAGATAATGTCCGCTATCTAAGAATGGCTATATTTTCATTACTTTCACTCAACGTTGCGGAACCGAGTGGAATAAATTTGTTGCAGCAAGACACTATAACTTTAGCTATAGTTACCTGAATATATTTACTGTTTTTATGAAAATAAAAAGTGTTTGTAGTGACAGGCATGTGACTAATATTGCGCACAATTGTTATTTTCCTTCTTCTGTCTATTGCGTTCTCTTTATTGGCTTGCCTTTTCGTGCTCTGGAAAGAGTTTCTAATTAAAAATTCATTAAACTTGCACAACATAGATGCGCCGGTACTATTTGTAAACACGTCTAGTGAGAAAGGCAGCTGGAAATGGAAAATCTGCTGAAATCTCACCCATTTCCTTGAAATCGAACGTTATTGAATGTCGTTGAATGTCAAGGTGTCGCTCATTTGTAGCTTCAGTCTGCTCAATATTGACACAAGGCAATTTGGACGTGTAAAATATTAACAATATAAATAAATAAAATACAAAGTACTTCATGTTATTTTTTGTGAATATTTAATGCAGTAAGTTAGTTGTCTTAGGACAGAAACTGAAAAATTGGGATGTATAAAAAATTAAAGCAACGAACAAGGACGTTTTCTGTGAAGCTGTTTTTTGAAAGCTTACCTCTTCTTCCTCTGTCTCTTGTTAGAGATGAGGGCGAGATGAAATATTAACTGAAAATATACCTTGAAGTGATAAAAACCAATTGACCTCTGCGTGGTATGGAAAAGATGTGATATTTATCAAGTCTAGATGGAAATGTCTGCTCAGTTATTGTACCTGCTTTAAAATATTAAGGACTGTAGTTGCCCGAGAGGTAATGGAAACAGCTTGCTTTTGTCTGAGAACTGGCTGAATTGTTACAATGATACCATACATTTACATATGCCAAATAACTCTCCACTAAGGTGAAATATACCGTGTGTATCAATGCATCGTACTTTGCCTTTAATAGCAACAAATCTCTGTCATTTAAGGTGATTCCAAGAGTCTCTGAGAAGAGGCTCTAGCAGTGATGGCTTGTACATTACTTGCGTTTTTTATTTCCAAGAAACGCATGTATGTATGCAAGGTTTATACAGCATGTGAGCTTTTCAGAAGGCTCTTTTTTCTGATTGAAGCTCCACGCAACAGAAGGCAGGGAGTCAATCTTCAAGGTAGCTTGACACCACGTGTCACAAGTAACCAGCAGCTGTCCAGAGGCTATCCGGTGCCCAGTCGCTCTTCATTCTGTAGTCAGCTGGGTGTGCCGCTCCTGTCGTGCTCACAGCTGGGCATGCTGTGGCTCCAACCAAGAACTCATGTGAGCTTCATGCTCAACAGATGTTCCTCACAAGGCTGCTCACTGGATAAAGTGCGGCTGGTGCTGCACCCCCAGTGAATGTGGTTTGAAATAAGGCTCGGAAAGCCACAGCAGGGCAGCTTCAGTCTGCACTGTCACTCACTGTCAGGTGTAATGCACTTTCTGTCTCTTACTTCACTGGCTCCCATTGGACTAGACCAGACTGATTGATCGCACTTAATATTGCCCGCTACAGGCTTCACAGTCCCATTTCAGAACAATCACTTGTGTACCTCTGCTCACCTGCTGAGTACTTCTGCTGGACATCCTTTAGAAAGAAAAAAAATGGTTGAAGTCATAGTCAGCTCAATCAGCAGTTCAAATTTAATGTCTACATCCAGTTTGTAATGTGTCATTAAAGTAATAAAATTGCATAATTGTGAGAAAAATTATATTTTGCAGATGCATGGTTTTCATTTTTCGAACGCACGAGGACGTACCCCAATCTGTATAACGGAAGACCACATAGTTTCCATACCTAGAAAGTAAGTTTGTAACAGGTCTCGGTAAAGAACGTGGGTCCGGACACTGCTGTTAACTGACCTCTGTCAGAATCTTGGTACTCGCCTGAAGAGAGGGCTTTATACCCCAGCTTCAAGTGCAGTCTGCAATGACAGAGAGGGGGCAATTTTGGAATTACTTTTTCAAATGAGCAACTTGAATTTGTACAATAGACAGGAAGTACTGTATTTTACCAATTTTGAATTTGTATACAAAATTCACAAAAATCAGGGGCAGGAATTAGGTTTTAAAGATTGGCGTGTGGATACCATGGTATCTGGGCAGGTGACCTCACGCCTGCCTCCTGCCGGGCTGCAGGCACAAATCCAGCTTGCGGTTGTGTAGGTGGAGATGGCAAGTTATCTGGCAGGCTTTCCCGTACGTGTTCCGGTTTCCTGCCACAGTCCAAACACCGTGCGTAGTTCAGATTTACTGTGTCAACTCTTAAAACGTGTTAACGAGTGACCATTCAGGCTCCAGGTCTGCTTCGCCATTAACTTTGACACATGGTTTGAAAATGAATGAAATCAGGAAATCAAAAACAGTGGACTGTCTGATAAGCATTATCTTGTGTTAGGGGAGCAGGATCACTGATACTTGTTTCTAATGTTTTGGACAGGCTGAGGAATGACAGAGTTTTTTCCTTTTCTTCTTCTTGTCTCGATTTCACACTTTCAGTATTTAGCATTAGAGGGATAGGCAGGTGACCAGCACTGCAGAGCACTCAGAAAGGCACATAATGCAGCCTCGTGTAAAGGTCTGATCCTGTAAGCAAGAGTGACACAGCAGTAATGGCTCCCGCTCTAATCTTCCTCGTGCGGATTTTCAGATTAGGGTCCCAGTTGTTTATGGGACCTGTGACTATCAGGAGTTGATCTGTCAAGGCTATCTAACACGTGTCACGCCGGACCAGATTGAAGCCTACAGTGGGCTGCGGAAGGAGATAAGCGCTGGCTGAATAGGCTCGAGAAGGAGGAATCGGCTCTTTTAGTCTGTTGACACATATAATCTGTTTTGATAAATTAAGCCCAGCCAGAACTCTGCCATGAGCTATTGCTGCTTTTTCTTAACAGACACACTTCTCTTCCGTGTGTTTTAAGGAACTGCATCGGAGCGCATTCATTCTGCTGCTCGTCATTTAGAGTTTATTTTAAAGAACGTTGCGGCCTTGCCCGCCCGACATGGTCATACTTAACGGTGTACTTATCATTCGCGCGATGGTATTCTGCCTGACATTTACACTCGGCGTTAATGTAAATGCGCTTGTGTATTACATGACTGCCACTTCAATGAGCAGTCTCAAATCCAAATTATGGGCTGTTTTTCCCCCACACTTGAGCAATGCTGAAATTCACTTATCATTATAACTATGTTTACAAGGACAAATTTTAGTCCCCAACGCTGTTACGGAAAACACAAGCAAAGGTGTTTTTAAAGACCTCTGTATGAACTTGAGAAGTGCCGATGTTTAGAAATCAACTCTTTGCCCGTGTAATTATCACATGAGCAGGCTTGTCTTACCAAGGCCATTGAAATGATTGACATGCAGGTTAAAATAAGATCACTTCCTTTTTTAGGCATCCTGGTCTGCAGGTTCATTTAGAATGTACAGCTATCCACAATATCATTAATAAACAACATTACCTGATAAAACTCCCCTGGACATGCATTTGGTCACTTTAAAATGTTACTGTTTGTGGGTGTTGTAATGCTTGGAGACTCTGGCAGGTGAATGTGAAAATACCATTTATTTTATGAACATAAGTACAATTAATGGAGTGTGGTGATTTGCTCAGACTTGGAGTCTTTTGTGCTTTTGGGGGATTCTTTTTTATATACTTTCTTTTTAAATATGCTATGTTACATACAGTCTCTTCATGTACTCCTATGTGCACCGAGGTTTCTGTGAACCCCCTGGTACGGTGCAGCACGTGCTTAACCTCTGTGCTTAACCAGGCAAAAACTTGTTTTTACTAGTAGTGGTCATTATTAGAAACAGTGTGTAGATTTTCACAAATGTCGAGACAAACGTTTTGTAATGGCACTGCAGAGCACGATAGTGTACGGCTTTCTGAAGACAAAAATTATTTCATAAAAGAAATTCACTGTTTGTACTGGTTGCAGTTTTGCTGTTTGTCAGCTATAATTGCTTAGTATGTAATGTAATATACAGAGCTGTATAGATGAAAATACGTCCTCAACCATCATTATATTTTTCTGAGGCAGAGAGAGTTTATTAAAAAAAAAAATAGATCTGGTACAGAAAACTAAGGTTGCTTATCCATTGAACATAAATCAAGGACAAGGACAGAGATACAGGGTCACACAAACCGTTAAAATGTGAGTAGACAAACTGTAGGCCACAATTGGTATGTTCCTTTTTTCTGTTTCTTTTCAGTTCATGGTCATTGATGTACCTCCTGCTCTTAGTTTGCCTCCAAAGCCTCTGCTGTAAAAATACTCATTTTAACGTGTCTCCGGCCTCCACTGTATTTTACACTTGAAATAGAAATGTACGAACTGACAACATTAAGACAAAGACCATATCATGGTCTCCTTACACGTCTCACATTGAGACTGTTGGAAAAAACTGCAATGTCGTAAAAAATGCCTGCCTATTACCTTTGACTGAGAAAGTGTGGCAATACACTTGCACTTAACATCCTGAGAGCTTTATGGGAGTAAATGCGCAAAACTGGTCATATTGATAAAGTTTAAAAACATCATCATAAAAAAAAAAACATAAGATTTATTTTTCTAGCGGTAGATGAAATCACACATTTTCTGCGGCAAAAAAAAGGCCTTCACATTACAGAATGTTGTTTCCAGAAACCACACGTTTCTCAGTTCTTTAAGCGTAGATATACAGTAGTCAGTTGTCAGATTGATATCTCGTTATTACACTGCCGTGGGTGTATATTGATGTTTTCCTTCCCCCTTTCAGAAACGTTTAGAAATGTTGTTTGTAATCAGAGGTTCATGTATATGAGCAGTCCACACACACGAGATGTTATAAATTTTATGATTCACATAAATATTCATATACATACATATATATATATATATATATAAACGTGTGTGTGTGTGTCTGCGTGAGTGAGAGAGTTGGAATGTATATTGTGCCTCCATTGAATGCTAACCCATGAAAAATTGTAACAGCTGAATTTTTATTGCAGGGGAATTTAGTTTTTGGGAAATTTCAAATGCCAGACGTAATGATCATGTGATCGTTTTCCACTTTTATTTTTGAAAAAGAACATTTAGGTTGATGAGTGTTTGATGATGCGTGTTCGATGATGCGTGTTCTGGCTTTCATCAGTTGTGGGGCATTTGTGAGAGCTATCTTTAGTTTAGCTGACAAAATAAGGCTTTAGGTAATTTTCAGATACTTGAAATAATAAAGTGTGAGCAGACCTATGTCGATCATTGGAAAGGCTTTAATATTGTAGATTATGTCATTGTAGTTCTTTACTGACAGACTTGAGGTAGAGGTAAATTTGAATAATTATTTTGAAATGATTGTCAACTTGGTTACTAAACCAAACAGAAAGCTCCTCTGAAAGAAATGATCTACTCTCTGTGTTACATCTGAAGGCCTGATTTGACCTGGCTTCATTCAGAGTATGCTTCAGTAGTGGTGGAAATCCCATATCAACCAGTTTTCAGAACATTGATGCACTCAGCTAAAATAGTGTACCAATTGATTCAACATACTCTTCTCTCCCAGAACTGAGGATGTCTACCATTTCCAGTACATTTTCCTATGGCACAACATAGATAACCAGTGGCTTTAATCCAAAATGTATTAACCCTGGTATGTGTGCTGGCTTTTTTATAATAGTATATAATAATCATATTTTTGTATGGTTGTAGTCTGTGGTCAAGATACATGCTTATATCGCCATACATTTAATTGCTCATGTTCAATGACATTAGTTGGTAGAAATATAATTATTTTTATTCCCTTATTAGTCCCACAACAGGGAAATCTCTTCTCTTCATTTAACCCATCTCCTGGGGGGGAGCAGTGCGTAGCCATTTTATGGTGCCCAGGGAGCTAGCGTGGAGTATCTTTCTGAGGGACACACCTAGGCAGGTATTCAATCCAGGAGACTTCCACATCCCAGCCTGATGTCCTACCCATTGAGCCACCAGGCCGCCTTCAAGCACGTTTAAACATGTTCAATGTGAAACAGTCCATGCTCTGTTCTTCATATGTGTGTGTGCTTCACATGTGCAATATGCAAATCTGCCATAAAATAGCCATTTGAAGTTAAAGCATGACTAATATATTAATGGCATAAAACAAACTTAAGTTTCACTTTTTTTCCATATGAATAACATATTAGCGGCACCAGCATGAGGTCTGCTGAATCGGATACTCGTGACTTCCTGACATCGCTGAGAGAATGCGTACAGCGAGATATGGTACAGCAGGTGCATGGATACAAACAGAGTCCTCAGAAGGTCCTTAACGTTTCTGTAAGTTAGATCATTGACTGCGCACTTCCAGGATGCTGTTAAGGCTGAGTAATGGCAAAACCCTTCACGAAGGAACGCACTTCTGCATGGGAAATCAAGGGAATAAAAAGAAAAGAAACACTACCCTGCCGAGCTGATGATAAGCTCTCTTTTTCCTGACAAGGGTTTTTTTTTTCCCGCTTCCATTCAAAAGCCGTACAAAAACGCATTCATGCGTCTGTAAAGGAAATTTAGATTCATTGCTTGTAATAAGTAACTGTAATTGAGCGCGGAAAAAAATATACGGCGTTATGAGAAATGCCGTATTTGAAAGAATTATGAATTGTGCAGGTGCTATTTCATCTTCAGTTCGCTAATAACCGATGAGGAATAGGGGGCCCGTGTGCCGTGAAGTTAAACGGTTGGCTTTAAACCAAAAAGACAAACCTCAAAGGGTCCTTGTAACTCGTCTCGCTCAAAGAAAGCCTGCGCCTCACTTGCGGCATAAATATGCGTCTCTCATCCAACTCGGTGCTCTTCGCTGAATGTACGACCTGCTAATGCCAAGACCAGCGGAGAAAGTATGCAAAGGCATAGGTCCGAGCTTAACGTAACTGGCCTTAATCACCGTCACCCTCTGCTCCGACCTCCTCAACACGATTTAATGGCATGGGCAGTTTGCCAAAGTCTTATCTAATTTGGCATGAGTTTAAAGATTCACTTACACAGTGTAAATGTTTCAAGTTAAAAAAACACAGTCTTGTGTATGTATTTCATTGGCTATTAAGTGAGTTAACTAGGGAATTTTTTCTGTGATCATTGTGGACATTGGCCAGCTCACACTTAAAAAAATATATTATGATTTTCAGATATACCAATGAAATGTCAAAAAACAGGATACGGTAACAAAACTGTCAGCTCAACGAGAAATGTGATATATGACAAGTAATCAAATTGCTCAAGCATTTCTGTGTGAACAACCAGAGCAGAGAAGTTATAGTAGAGAGGGACAGTTAAGAGACTGAATAAATGGCTAACAGATCTGATTTTGCGGCACCCATGGGAGCCAATGTACTGGTTAAGTGTATTAGTACATGAGACAGACACACACGTATGGTGCAGGTAAAATCCTGGGTGCTCAACAGCAAAATGTAAGGATGTTACAGTTCATTAATGAAGGACACAAATAATGGCAGATATCCAGTATGGTTTATGTGCTGTTCTCGTATCCCTTTCTGTAAATCAGTGATGTGCCACATCAATTTACATATTTCCGTCTGATTAATAGTAAAGACCTTAACATGCTTTAAAAATAGTTTTATATATATATATATATATATAATATTTATGTATTTATTTAATTCATTTATTTATTGATTTTTTTCCCCTGGCAAGAGACTGAAAGTAGACCTGCAGCTTCCATGGTGGCTGTTGTCTTGTGGTCAGGCCTGTCAGTGTGATGTGTGATGTGGGCTGAGGTTCTCTCTGCGCACTGTCGGATTGCGTGCTGCCAAGTGTGGGCTCTCCCAGCCTTGGCAGAATCTTCTTGAGCTGAGCAGGCCTGACGGCTCGTCCGCTCCTGTTTCTCCTCTTTTACTCCCAGCACCTGAAGCTGAAGCCCCTAATGACCGTTTCTCGATGAGATGGTGCGACACTGCCGCTGTGTGCTACCTCAGCGTTAACATTAACAGCTTATGGAAAGAAAACTGAAATATCAGATGCTTTTGAGTTTATATGTAATGTGTATAGTTTTTTACTGTGTAATTGAGGTTTGCACAAGAATTCGGTAGCTGTAACGCACAGTCAAAGGCGGAGACCAGGCAGGGGAAGGTCTATGTGCAGAAGAGGAGCTTAATGGCAAAAAATAGTCTAAGGTGTTATATACAGTGACTAAAGAGAACATACAAGGCACATGGTCATAACCAGGCCAAGGACCTGACAGGGGAACACCAGAGCTACACTTAGATACAAAGATAGTATGAGGACTGGGTCCTACAGTAGACATAAATTAATACATAAATAGCATCTAGTAAATTCTGAAACCAGTTGACATTCACTGAAACCAGACTATGCACAGACATCTGTGAAGGGTATATCTAGCAACTGGAAATGAGACAGGGAAAGGGAAGGATTCTTACAGTGCCCACAACAGATGTATTCACTAAGACAATTAGAGATATAGACAGGAACAAGGGAAACATAAAAATCTTACACACACTAGACAGTGAGGCTAGAAATACCACAAGCTAGACAGGACAGGACCGTGCATGTGACAGTGGCCTAAAATTAATTGTAAAGCTTGTAAAATTCTTCAAATTTTTTAATCCCAAATGCATATTCAGACAGTTTGGATCATGGATTGTTCAGGATATTGTTTGTTATGAAGAAAAAAAAAAGAAAAGATTGTGCATTTAAAAAAAAAGAAAAGCAATAATCCATTGAACTGACAAGCCTATTCCAGGGCTGTGTCTATAGGATGTTAATATTCCCATTGAAACAAGAAAACATTATTGTGCATATCAAAACAGCATGTGTGAGCAGTTGTATATTTAATACTTCGTGATGGTAGGAAACCTGCATTCCTCCATGTTCAAGATGTTATTTTCAATGAGGTTGGAAGAGCATAAATCAATTAAATGCTAAGTGCTGTTCTGAAAACAACAAATAAATTCAGGTCAGCATGTTGACTCATTACAAAGTCCAAATGTACACTGAAAAAAAATAGTGAATGCTCATTTTTCATTAGCAAAGACAGCAGAATGTTACTGTTAAATATTTATTTCCGTGTCTCTTGCCTGTCTTTAAACAGACAATGTTGATTCCACTTAACATTGCACAAGGCATTGGTAATGTTGCTGAGGGAGGGAATCTAATTTCCTGAGCACATAAAATGTTTTTTTCTATTATGTAGACGTAATTAATTATATGGTGATTTGGTGATACTTAATATTGGTCCAGAGGGCATTAAGTGTTGTTGCTTGGCATTGCTGAACTATGTGGGGACTAGGCAAAATCCTTCAATGGGTTAAATCCAGAATTTATTACATTTGCTCTGTTATTGTGTGTCTTTCATTATAGGCGTGACTCTTCTCCGGAATCTTACTCACTCGTACTCACTTTTGAAATTCATGCCGTATTTCCTTCCTGTGATACTTAACTTAGTTTGTCTTCACTTGAATTTGAATGACAGCTATCAACCCCTTCTGAGCTCTCTGTTGGTTATGGTAGTACCTGGGGTTGGTGTAACATAAGTGTTTTATAAAATTATGTAACAGTACAGTCAGATTGTCAGGATCAAAGTTTATCAAATACCTTTTGGAAGCAGACAGGTGCCCTGTGGAATAAAAAATTGAGATATTAACTTAGTCTGTCAGCTGTGAATAAGGCATTTCTTTTTTTCCCTGATAAAAGCAAGCTGATAAAAGATATTTTTCAAAAGCCCTTAGCTAAATTTACCATTGCCTAAAATTCAAGTTTGTTTTTCAAAACTTTGGAAAATGTGGAACCAAAGGGAAGAGGGAATCCAGGAAAAATGTGTCAGATAACAGCAGAAGGCACACTGTGTTCTTGTGTAAATTGACATTTTTCCGTTGAGGTCTTCTGTTGTTCAGTTTAGTAGTTCTACCACAGCGGTGTGAATAGGGTTTTTGGGAGTCTAGGCTAATCCTAAATATTTTAGGCAGCTGGGTACATATGAAAAATTGTTTGTTGCCTGAACATTGTGTTAAATTTCAAAACTGCTGTCATAAATTGAGATAGAGATCTTTTGTTCATGGTGGTTTGTCATTATCCATTGTGTTGGTGTGAGATATGCACATAAAATGTATGAAACCCCTTCATGAAGCGACATTACATTTTCTGAAATGTCTGTTATCATTAATTTAAATGAGAAAATATTGCAACTCATTATGAAGGCTGAAGAAATCCAGATACATTCATTTATATGAATAAAGGATAGTTACTGTTCATAGAGGAATTTGAACAAAAATGAGAAAAAAAGAAAAGGAACCTTTCATTATAATGTATTTTGGCTGAGCTGAAACTATGGCCCTTCCCATACAGACGCCTTGGCTCGCATATTTACGACGTTTCAACTTCTTTAATGTGAAATCATGGATGGAATCCAAGAATTAACAAAGAGTTTAATTTTGGTGGCAAATTGTGCAGAGGTAGCCTTTGAAATTGGGATGCAAACTGTAACAGTGTTGCGTAAAACAACAGGAATCCTGGTGAGCTTTGAAGCTGCTGTGACACCTTGTTTAGGGGGAGAAGGAGGTGTTTGTGAGCTCACTCTGTCTGAGAGCCTAGAATTAGGAGCACGCGTCCGGTTAGCATCATGTTTACCCATTTGTGCTGCGCCTTACACTGCTTTGTCACAGGGAAAGCCTGATGGACATCGCCTCATTGAGTTCATTATTTATTCATGAGAAAAGGCCAGTTTCACTGCTGTGTCTTTCCTTAACCACTTGTAACAGCAGCCCCTGAAATCCATTATGCATCATATCTGTCGGCTGCCATGGATCATGTTCATAAACAACAAGGGAAAATGGAACAATCGCATTAGCTACCCTGTTCAGCTAAAATCCACAAGTACAGGATTTCAGTACCGTTACGTTATTTTTTTCTGTACTTGGACACAAAACCCGGGCGAGACGGGAGGAGGACGGCACGGTTAGTTTCTGTAGCCGCTTTTCATCTTGCTGCCCGGCGGTTGACGCGAAGACGGCAGCCCGGACGTGGCGTGTGGCGCGCCCAATCCCCACCGCGGGGCAGGGGCGGCGTGGCTTACTCAGTGGGAAAGAAAACAGCTGTGACCGTGACAGCTGGAGCGGGCGCGACACGGCGCCGCCAAACGTGAACCTCATCGTAGGCTGCTCTCCATGTCCCCGGGCCCTGCCACCTGCCCAGAATATACACTGGCACACCCACACTGCCCCTGTACCCAGCAGCGGCAGCAGCAGAATGCCACATTCACGTCCCGCAGAACACCCGCAGAACACCCATTCTGCCTGTACTGACTATACTGTGTGCAACACTGTCTCCATTTCAATGTTTTTAAGGTGTCTAGAAATTCTGATATTGTTATTATTGTTGTTGTTATTTCTTGTTGTGGTTTTTTTTTCATAAATACCAGCACATAATGAATTGCAATGAAACTGTCAGGTCAACATAGTGTGAAGACATCACTTCTGACACATATGACACATGAAATATATGAAATTTTAAGAAACGATAATAATAAACTGACTACATTATTTATTCTGCTAGTGGTTCAAATGGGGGAAATGTGGCTTCATTACTAATTATACGTATCTGGAGAACATTTGCTCTAAATCGCATCACTAGTCGCTCTCCATTAATTCATCTGACAGCTGATTATAGACGTTTAGAAAGGCACGATAAACAGATATGGCAGGAGTGATTCTTGTTGTTTTGTTATGGAGTTTTACTCATTTTTATTTTGAAACAATTTTCAGCATGCTAAAGGGATTTGTGTGAACTTTTGACAGAAAAACAATGCTACTTATACACATGGGATATCCTTGATTTTAGGTTGTTGTTAATTCTCACATGTCATGGGTCTACCACTGATGTGATCGTCAGAGTTCAGAGTGCAATCTTTGCACCAAATTGATGCCTTAGTCACAGAAATATGTCCAAAAAGTAGCAGAAAAGCAGAAAACACACAATCCAGTTAGCATGAAAACTTGAAACCAAGTCAACACACACAACATGATTATATCTCAGCCCCTGAGCACAGATTGACTTGAACCAAATGCTGTAAATACAAACGTAAGAACATCACTGGTGAAAATGTTGACAAACTCAGGGAACCATGAGAAAATGCCGTTAAAATCAGCCCCATCAATTCACCTGCGCCCCAACACCGTATTCCTGTTGTGACCATTCAGTTCACCGCTGGTTTGTGTTTTATCCCAAGGGTCAAAGGTCATGTGAGGTACAATGGCAATCAGCAGCAAAGCGGACTGAAAACGAGCGAAATGATGAAGGGTTTTAATTAGCACAGGCAAATAAGCGCAGTCGGCGTCGACGCTCAGTTCTCTTCACAGCAACTTCATTTGATTTTGTGCCATGAATTAGTAAAATAGGATCCATAAAAATGTTACACGTGGGAGGACTGCTGTCAATAATTGATAAGGACGCTCCAAATTACTTTGATTACCGTACAGAAGCCGCGAAACTTAGCTAAGTGTGCTTTCCATTAATAATGCAGCGCCGAGGTTCTGCAAGTGAGACGCCGTCATGTAAAGCGCCGCATGGTGCAATGGGTTACAGTCAGAAATGCAGCATTGAGGTAGCTCTCGCAGCCGCGATCTCCGGTCAAGGCAGTGAACTGAGCCTCACCTGCTGCCACGCTGCCTGGATAATCAGATTTTTTACACGTCTGTAGCTTCCTGTTCGGAAAGGCACGCCGCATGCTGTCAGCTTCTCTCGACCTCTTTCTAAAGAGAAACAATGAACTAAACAGTTTTCAGCTTAATTCTGAACCCAGGGCTGCGGCAGACAGGCCCGCCTGTGCCTTTTCTGGAATTTCCACTGAGCTGAGTGAGAAGTGAGAAGTGCACATTTCATTTAGGACTGTTCTAATTTTAACAAAGATAGAATTCAGTCCACTAGGGAAGGCAAACAGGCAATGCACGACATATCAGGTATGTATGACAAGCATTGCAAGAACAGGGCTCTTTTAATCAATGCCCCCTCCTTTCATCTGGTGCTAAAAGGCAACAGAATGAATGAATGAATAAATAAATTAATTGATTAATGGAATGAATGAAAAAAAAAACTACGCTTTTCCACAGCTCCTCTGTTAAGGGGAGTCTTGCTTTATCAGTGACTTTTTAAAAGGTTGTTTTATGCAGTAACACATACCTACTGTTTAATAATAACACTGCTCCATACTGAAAATATTGTTTTTAGCATTTATACTCGTCAGTTCCTGCATATCAGTACACTTGCTTCCGCACTGAAGGATGGGTCTGTTCTGGTCCTGCTTAACAAAATTCCAAAGAAGAACTTAAATCTTCTTTAGGATTACATTGTTAACTGCCAAAGAGAGTCTGCAATGAATAATATTTAAATGCTAATTGATTTCAGGTTATTTCGCGGATAAAATTAATTGGGTTTAAAATGCAGTCTTCATGCTGCCAATTTCCCATCCATCATTTCAATACCTGGCAAGATTACCAGGGATTATCGTTGTCACAAAACATTTTTTAAAAGATTATCCTCTGTGCTGGATTGCATAATGTATACAGAA
The DNA here is from genome assembly GCA_025773905.1 of Chitala chitala. NCBI lineage: Eukaryota > Metazoa > Chordata > Actinopteri > Osteoglossiformes > Notopteridae > Chitala > Chitala chitala. The sequence goes on along the minus strand of JABJVR010003051.1, from coordinate 572 downwards.
TATTATACCCATTGTATCAAAAAAATTGCATAAAATTAAAATTAGTTTAAAGCACATAATGAATTTCAGTCTAATCAGCATCAGGATTCTAAAAATATATGTACTACATATTATACTCGCATGTACATGTATAATTATACTCAAGTATTATTTGATATATCGAATTACATTTTATGTATAATTTTTTTTTTAAGATGAAAGTTAAACCTTTGATGCTCAATATATAGAATTGAAAAGTAAATAATCATTAATCTCAAATATACTTGTTTGCATGACTGGAGGAATGAGGGAGGGGGGTTAATTGCAGACAGCCTTCTGTCTTTGATCCACCACTAAGATATTATGTGAAATCATACAGCTAATTGTCCTTTGGAAGGACTCTTCCAAAACCTTCCACATGAGCAACTGCTCTTGTTTTAGCCTAAAGTATAATTTCCTCATAAAACGTTGTAAAATAAAAAAATTATATATTGATGTAATACTTGTAGAAACACGTCTTTGTGTGTGTGTGTGTGTGTGTGTGTGTGTGTATGTGTGTGTGTGTGTGTGTGTGTGTGTGTGTGTGTGTGTGT
>JABJVR010003050.1:0-16462 GCA_025773905.1 Chitala chitala | reverse complement strand
GAAAGAAAACATCTGATTACTGTGTTTAAAGTTATTGCACTTCTCTGGTACTTGTAATTTTTTATAATAAAAATACTACAACTGCAGTATTATTAAGTACTCGTTTCAGTATCGGCAAGTACTCAAATGTAAGTACTTGTACTGGAAAAAAGTGGTATCAGGACATCCCTAGTTATTTCTGTCTTTTCTAATTTTGCTGTTATCTATGCTCATTTCAGTTCTTGGTGTCTCCTCCAATTCCTTGGGTGGTTGCACCTGGTTTAGGATAGAACTTCTATTTAACATTTCTTTGTCCCTGTATTTGGTGTGAGGTATTATATGGAGATTCTGGTTGTATAATGTATTGCTAAATCTTGGCTTTAACAGTGGTCTTGGTAATGTTAATGTGTTCCTTAGTTCTTGCCTGCCCTTGTTCTCTAGTTCAGTTGGCGTGATGTAGTTGTATTACTTTGGTACCTGGTTGATCGTAGTTCATGTGTTTAGTGCTGTGTTTAGTGCTTATGCTTTGTGTTCTATATGATCTACTGTTTGGTCAATTGTCTCTGGATTTTTCTCCCATGAACAATTCCCTTTGGATGACCTTTGTAATGGATGATGTTTATCATTAAGCCTTGTTCATCATTAAAGGTTTTTTTGGTGCCTCCTTATGAGAAGGCATATAATCACTTCTTATCCTACACTGGAGTCACAAAGATGCTGTCAAAGGCCAGTCAGGCCACCAAAGTAGGCTTCAATGGATCCATTTCACACTTTTGGGTTTGCTACATTGGAAATCGTCAGAGTAGGGTATAACTGAACAAAAATGGAAAAACTCAGTTATTGTAGTGTCCCACTTTGCTCAAATTGAAAAAAAAAAACAAAACACCCCTGGTTATCTTTTTATCCCACTGATGGTGACTTGCAGAGAAAGTGGGTCCATACTGTTTGAATGCAGCAGTTTGGTCTTAACTGTGGCACAATTCCATACTGTATGGAATAGGTGGCAACCCTAGTTTGAATATTGAAATTATGCTTATTGACAGACTAGAAAAAAAAATCATCATACAACTACAGAATTTGATTTCACTCACTAATCAATGAAATCAAGATGTCACCTCTGGGAAGTCACGTAGTCATAGTCAAAAAAAAAACAAAAGCGGAATATTTTTTCCACGATCTTTTTCTTTGCCATTGCCCTCTATTGTACCACATACATATTATTGCCTCTCAGATAACATTTTACATAATTTTAATCCAATCCAATTAAATACACTACAACCATCACTCTTTAAAACCAAAGTTTCCCAGACTGTTATCCGTGCACCAATACTGAGTTGTGAAAAAAGCCCTGTAAGTAGTGGTTGTGTAAAATTTTGTTTTTCCATAAAACTTAAATGTTTATTATATCACATTAACAATTTCCAAAATGTTCAAAAACATTTCTTCTAAATAACTCATTAGACTAAAGAAAAGAATGATAAAATTATCATGACTAATCAATTTTATTATACTATACATCCTAAAAAATGTGGCTGAAAAACGGCCGGCAGATTACGAAGACAACAGTGACAATAAAAATAAGAAAACATTTTTTTGAAAATACAACAACAGCTACTTAAAATGTGGATTGTTTGCAGTTTCGAATGCTGATGTCCCGGACCCTGTGTGTGGTGTGAGGCGAGAAGCTACCACACAAGCCTGTGAAACCTTCCAAGTTACTTCAACACTGAGGTAAAATTAATATTTCATTAGTATATTAATGTCATCTCGTTTAATTTTGTGGCACTGGGGCAGCCACTATACCTGCTATGCTGGACTGTGTAGCAATTTGCATTTTCCCATCAGCTTCTAGCCCCAGTTGTACATAGCTGTAACTAAGTGAGCTGTAAATTCCCCTTGTGTATCATGTAACATGTTCATTACCCATTGTTGTGTAATTGTATCTTGTGCCCTGTTCACCCATGTAAATATTCCCCCTTGTGTACTTCCATATCGTGTATTTGTGTGTTAGCCTTTGTCACAACCTTCCTGTGCTTGCCCTGTCTAGTGTAGAAAAATCCAGACTGAGTCACTGCGGGTGAACAAAAAATCTCCTTTTAAGGGAAAATAAAAGATTTGTGAGAGAAATTGATGTTATATCCTGTTTTTTTTTTCTTTTTTTTTCACAGCCCAGTAGTTGACACAAAATTTTATACTTTGTGCTAATGTTCTTTATATTATAATGTCAAATAGCAAGCATGCAGCATGATAACCCCACCCCTGACTCTGTCTGTACTCTCAAAATGTTTGCGAACCCGTTTCAAGCATTTCACATTCCACCTGTAAGTAATTGCTCATAATCTTTAAACTCAAAGTGCTGCTCACAAACCAAAGTGCTGCCCCTTTTTATAGAGATCCTCACAGTTTTGTCTCTTCTAAAAGAATGAACCCACTTTCTCCTCAAGCCACCATAGGTGGGAAACTAATGAAAAGATTAGCAAGGGTGGTTTTTTATTTTGAATTACAACAAAGCGGATCCTACAAAAACTGACTGGTGCTTCTCATTGTCATTTTAATTGTTAAGTCCTACTATGACAAGTCTGGAAGAGTGAAAAGGGTCCATAGCTTCTGTTTTTCATCCCTTTGTTCGTGGTCATGTGGTGGATTGCAGTACTCATAAGGAGTTGCTGTGAGATTCTATTTTGGTGTTATGCACAATGAAGAAGGGTTTCTTGCCCAAAACGATTGAGCTAACTTCTCCACATTAAAATTCATGGTGAAGAGAGTGCTGTCCTTTTGCTTTTTTGAGTCTACTTTACTTCTGTGGGTTCAGCACCCGTAGCCGTTTAGTTTAGATTGAGCATGTGTTCTTATAAGCTATTTGGATACTTGGTTCTATTGTCGGGTTGCTCATCAGTTAGTATGCTGCCGTGCGTGTTGAATCTGGTCAGTTGTACCAATTTTTCATATTTGGAGGAAGATTCTAAAGGATTTTATTTCCATTGCTACACCTGGATATCCATAAGGACTCTTCCGACATTAATGCTGTTAAATTAGAAAGGTTACTCAAGATGGAGACATGAACTTTATCACATGGGACTTATTTGTCTCAGTACTAGTGCAATATAATGATCCCTAGAGGTTTATATATTAATAAGGAAACAGTGTTGGGTCATGGTGGCGTGGGGGTTGGCACTGTTGCCACGCACCTCCAGGCCTTGGGTTCGATTCCTGACTTGGGTCTGTATGCATAAAGTTTCCATGTTCTCCCTGTGCTTGGTGGGTTTTCTCCACGCTTCCTGTGACCCTTAACAGGATGAACTGATTTTCACGTTAAGGATTTAGTATGTAAATTACTACCTCATTTGAAGGACACCATAGACACTCTCAACAAGTTAAAAAGTTGTACAATACTTTCAGGAAACGTAAGTCTATATCCAAGCGTACGTCACGAAGATGGTCTTGCAGCCCTGGGTCACTCTTAGGATCAGTGAGAAATAGCACACCCTCCTACTGGTTTATTTGTAGCAGAATTAACCCATGAAGTCCTGCATAAATTTATTTTTGCTTTCAAAATTCTTTGTATTTACAGAAGAGAGGCACAGCTATGGGTTCCCCTGTAGCACCTAATTACAAGAATTTATTCATAGGGAAATTAGAGTTGGATTTCATACATAATAACAGCCCTTTCATTCAGCGCATTAAAGCATATTGGCATTTTATTGACGACATATTTTTGTATGGTCTGGTGATACTTTTCAGTATGGATACTATTAAATTCACACTAGACTTAAACAGAGAGGAAGTAAATTTTTTGGACATTCATGTATATGAAAAAGTCTCCCAGTTGCACATGGATGTTTTCCGAAAAGTTATAGATCGAAATACGTTTTTCACATTATAAAACCTTTCATCCTAGTCAAGTCAAGTCAAATTTATTTAGTTCTTAAACAACACAGAGTTGACCAAAGTGCTTCACAGATCATAAAAATAGAAGATAAAACAAATAAGATACAAAGTACTAAAAAGAAAATACATATCAAGTACTGTGAACATCAATAAAAGTAAAAATACCAGCAAGCTAAAATACCAGTGAGATTGCAGGAAGAGCACTCAATACCGCCCTGTGGTGGGTTGGCGCACCGCCCTGGGTGTCCCCTGCCCTGCGCCCTATGTGCTCTGGGATGGGCTCCAGGTTTCCCCGTGACCCTCACCAGGAATAAGCAGTTAAGATAATGGATGGATGGATGGCACTCAATACCCCCTTATGCCAGCATCAAATGCCACCGAAAATAAATGCATCTTTAAATTTGTTTTAAAAGAGCCCAAATCAGGGAAAGATTGGACAGAGAGCAGAAGAGAGTTCCATATTTTTGGGACAGTGACAGAAAAAGCATGATTACCCCATCGTTTAAAGTTGGAGGAGGAAAGCCGTAGTAGCAGGAGCTCTGATGAGCGTAAGACCTAAAAGGAACATGGGTGGAGTAATTCTGTCAAATATTCAGGAGCCAGTTTATTGAAAGCTTTGAATGCAAAAAGCGCCAGCTTGTACTGGATCCTGAATATGACCAGCAACCAATGCAAAGACTGCAGCACAGGAGTTGATATGTTAAGAGAACTTGCTAGTGGATGTGAGAAAACGCGCTGCCTTGAGGAACTCTGCAGTGTATAGGAGCAGACACAGAAGAACAGCCGTCCCACAGAACTGAGTATGATCTGTTAGATAAGTATGAGGAAAATAGATCAAGTGCTGAACCTCCAATACCACCAACATGATGACATTTCTCCTCTATTAGAGCTGAGTAGTATTCACATTTTGCGGTCGTTACAGCAGTCTGGTTAGATTTCAGATGGTCCACAAAAATTTGTCCAGAGACCTGAAGACCATCTTTAAGCCACCTCTGCTTGGACCGACGGCAGCAGCACCTCAGGACATGCAAACGTCATTCGTCCAAGGTGTCGTCTTATTGTGGCTACGTGCCACCCTCATAGGAGCGACATTGTCCGGAACAGAAGTGAACGAGTCCACTGAAGCAAAAGGATCATCAGCAGAAGCAGCAGATGACAGAACCATAGAGGGCAACACTGCAGAGTTATTAAAAACTTTAGCAAACCTAGTTGGCGTTTCAGTAGCGAAACGTCGATAACGAAGAGGAGGAGCAGATGTAAGATTACAGACATAGGCAGACGGAGTTCAAATAAAATTGGGAAATGATCCAAGATCTCTTGATTAACAGTTTGCCTTACAGTCAACTCTTAAGATACAAGAGAATCTGTGATTCATCCAAGACATTTGAGGCTCAAGCTGTATCCCTTTGTACGGATTTTCAGGCATGAGGTTATCACAAGAAATCGGTCACTTCCTTGTTTGAAAAAGTCCAATCAACAGACTGTGAAAATCTTTTACAATATAAATCATGCACAATCATATATCAGTTTTCTTATACATCTTTCATATAATTTGTTTGCTTTAAATTTATAAATCTTAAAAATGACCCCCCCCCCCCCATCTTTGGTAATGTCTATTATTAATTATAACTGCCTGATTTCTGTCACTGACCTGCAGCGTCACTGAAACAACATTTTTCTTTAGTGCACGAAATATTAATAGCATTGACATAAAACAGACATCTATTCTTTTACAAATTATGAAAACATTGATATGAAGAGCTTATGGTCAACCATCTGTTGCTTTTTGAGGTGCTTCTAATTTTTTTGTTATGCTGTAAAGCATGTGATCACCTCAAGCTTTGATAATGACGCATTTACAAAAACAGAATTTTACTCATTTTTAAATTTGTTCAACACAGCTTCCCATGCTTGATTTCTTTTCATTTTAGTATAGTCAACTATATATTTTTAAGTAATTTGTATTTTGTAGCTCCCTCCCTAACACGGTTCCCAAAGTGCTTGTCTTAAATATAATGACAACACTACAAATAACATTATGCAGACCACTTCACTGCAGGTACGGAGCAAAATACTGGGGCAAAAGGAAGAAAGATGCTTAACAATGCAGACAAAAAACCTTTTCAAAATTTTATCAATGTATTCCTTACAGGCAGAAATCATTCATAGTAGAATTTGGCCTTACCGTGACTTACTACAAGCTATATCAAATACCATTAAGCATGTAAGGAAAGAGTGGTTTGGTTATATTTTTCACAAAAAAATAAACATTGTGAAGTGAAAAGGTAGCAGATGAAACTGAGTTCTAGGGTTCATTTGCGGTGGACATAGAAAAACAATCGCAGTGTTGGCATGTTGGCATTTCCGTGACTTGTCCCTTTCCTACATACCTAATGTAAATTTGCTGATCGCTGCTGTTTTCTGTTTCCAAAGGCTCTCAGGAATTTGGCTGAAAGTCCACTGCTGTACAACATGCTCTCAGGGGATATTGCCTTTGGGAGAGGGAAGTATAGCACTCAATGACAGTTTTGCAGACTGTCCTCCTCAGCAACAGAGAGATGGCTATTTTAGTCATTGCTGAGATAATTCAGACTGTACATAGCATTAAAGGATCTGATATGCTAACACTGGGACTGAACTGTCTGAAGCGTGCATCTTAAATGTTTTGTCATAACTGAAGATTATATTAATACTGTGTGAAATTATATATTCAGGTTTTCTCATTTTCATGTCATTCATGCAAAAAGGTGAATCAATGTGTGCTTCTCAATATAACCCATTATGCATCTTACAAACTATATTTTCATTTAACTACATTCAAAACTATAAACTGAGAGATATTGCTGATTTCACAACTTTGTGTGAGGAGTAACCTTTTTATTGCAATATATAAATTTTGCTACAAGAATGCATTTCAGTGCGATTGCTGCGTAATAACATAAATTTTTTTAATTCACAAAATTAGCACGCATGTTGTAAGCACCCTGGTGGCTTAATGGGAAGAACTTCAGGCTGGGATGAGGAAGTCTCCTGGTTCAAATCCTACCATAACCGGGTGGCTCCTTGCCCAAGACACTCAGCGCTAGCTCCCTGGGTGCTGCATGTGGCTGGCTGCTCACTGTTCCCTCAGGGCATGGTTTAAATGTAGAGAAGTAATTTCCCTCTGGGATTAATAAAGCATATTGCACTGATTTTAGACACTGCTCAGAGAAGTATAAAGTACAAAAATTGTCTCCTATGCTTCAGTAGGGGGTGAGATGTGCCAGCCTTAAACCAGCCTTAGTCAGCCAAAATATTCACTAAACTCAATTTACCAAGTCTCTATAATCCAATTTGGATCAGAAAGGGTGACATGTGGAAGACTGCCATCCTCACCAGTAGGGGGCAGTATGAATATCAGGCCATGTCTTTTGGTCTGATGAACACTCCCTCTATCTTCCAGTCCTTTTTGACTGAAGTCTTAAAAGACATGATTCACTGATTTGTACTTTTGTACATAGACAATGTCCTGGTCTACTCAATATCTTTTTCACAGCATGTTCTTCATGCCTGGGAAAGTGCTGCATTGTCTGCAGGAACATGACCTGTTTGCATCTGTCCTGTTTTTATAGGATATGTCATTAGTTCAGACGGAGTACAAATGAAGTGTCAGCAGTAACTGAATGGCCAGCACTTAAGACTGTGAAAGACTTAGAACATTTATTGGGCTTTGGTAACTTTTGCCGTAGGTCTATTCACAATTTTAATACTGCTACAGCTCCACTCACATCATAGCCTAAGAGCTGACAAAAATGCCTTCAGATGATTGCTCCACAATGACCTCATTCTAAGAATTGAGGAGACCCTTTTTTACTAAGGCCATCTTGAAATGCTCAGACCCTGGAAAATCCGTCATTGTGAAAGTGGATGCACCGGAGGTAGGATTGTTGGCTGTAATATTGCAACACCATGGCTTACTGGTGCCATCTACTCAACTTACCTCAGTTGAACATAACTACAATGTGGGGAAAAGGTTATTGTTAACCATAAAACCAAATCTCAGAGAATGGAGGCACTGGCTTGATGGACCACAAAAATCTAGAATACTTAAAATGAGCTCTAGAACTAACCTCTCAGCACAACTTGTGCTTTTGGTTTTGGTCATTTAGATTTTTTAGAGTCATATATCCCCAGGACACATACAAGAAGGCAGACATCTCTCTTAGCAACCTACACTTCCAGATTTTACCTCTGTCCCAGAAGCCATCCACTTCACGTTCTGTTTTCAGCAAACTAAATTCTGGAGGGTTTCTATGTGGCATGATGTGACATTTTTTGTGAAGGTCCTCAATTTGTACTCAGAGTTTGGCAAGCCTTCTGCAAATAATTAAGCATCACCACTGATCTCTCCTCAGGATGCTACAAGCAATCCAACAAAAAACAACAGCATGGTTAAACCAGGAAATTGAATGGTTTTTATGGTCATCTTCCTCCACATCACAAATGGACCGGTCTACTTACCTACTGTGGGCTGAGTACGCTCAGAACTCTATACCTCATTTGTCGCTGTCCATTTCAGTGTGTCCATTTCAGTATCAACATTTGTGTTTCCTGTTTTCAGTGGAGCCCAGCAAAATCCTGGCAGTGGAAATATGGTTCTATCCCAGCAAAATAATATGGACAGGTTGGCATCTCCTGAGAGCAGTACAAGCCCAAAAGACCAAAGCAGACTGTCACAGCCATGTTGTCTCCCCTGTACCACCCTGGCCAAAGGGTATGGCTGTCCTCTCAGCAAGAAACTCACTCCTCATTATATCAGTCACTTTTGCATCACATGCTGAGTTAATCCTGTGATGTGTAAACTGAAACTGCCTCACCATTACAGAATTAATACTACTTTCATGTCTCTTTGTTGAAGCCTGTGGTTGTGAGTCCGGGTGAGCCCATACCTGTCATGTCTCCTCCACCTCCTCTGATTCCATTTTATGATGGTGTAGCTTGTACAGTCTATGCCTAATTGCACTCAAGATGTCAGGGATGCAAACTGCAGTATCTAGTTGATGCGGAAGGCTACGGCCTGGGTGGCAGTCAAAGACATTGTTGTCTATGTAGCTGATTTCCCCTGCATACAGCTGCACCATCCTGGCCCGCATTCTATGGGCTGTCCACAGGACAGGTAAAGAGCACTCTAGGAGTTATCCATATGGAGGGGGGTTCTGTGACACCAAACCAGATCTATCACACCTTGATTAATAGAACACATCTGATTATGCAATTGCAATCACTTGCACAAGAAGTAAAAACTTTACTGTCAACAGTCTGTGAGGTATTTGCCAATCTGCAGATGTGCATTGCTGAGCAGTTTAATGATCCTGTGTGTTGCAGCCGTCCTGAGTTGTACCCTCCAGCCTGCCCATGCCCTGCTCGTGTTCTTCTCATTGTGGTTTTGTTGCGGGTAGATTTTTAAAGTTTTTTTACATTTTGCCTTGCTTCTTTCTGATTGATTTTGGTTCTACAAATAAACGATGCTCTGCAATTAAATCATCTCCTCTCTGTGATATTTCTGTGTTATACACAACACTGGCTATGCAGCAGGGTACACCCCTGGACATTTTGAATTTTTTTTTTGAATTTTGAATGTTACATGTTTTTCAGGGAACATATTAAAAATATTGAATAATTATACGATTGTGCCATATTATTAATTATTATCAAGTCTACATCCACTTTAGTGCACAGTTCATGTTTATAAACAACCAATTTCTCACATGCAACAAACAAGGCATGGCCTAATGCATAGCCACATGGAACTGATTTAGATCACCAGAATATGATATACACGTGCACATTAAGTTCATTTGCTTAAATCCTATTTACATTCTGATACAAGTTCAGTTGGCACCCAGCAAGGTGTCATCTTTCATGGGTTTGTACTTGAATGCCAGTCTGTTACTATTTATTACAGTAATATATAATTAGTTGTACATACAGCATATGTAGATATTGCATTTACTACATCCATCATCTTAACCATTTATTCCTGGTGAGGGTCACAGGGAAGCCTGGAGTCCATCCCAGAGCACATAGGGCACAGGACAGGGCGCCAACCCACCACAGGGCAGGCACGCATGTCTTTGGACTGTAGGAGGAAACCGGAAAACCCAGAGAAAGCCCACCAAGCACAGGGAGAACATGCAAACTCCACGCACACAGACCCGAGGCAGGAATTGAGCCCCAGGCCTGGAGGTGCGCGGCGACAGTGCTAACCACCACGCCACCGTGCCGCTGCATTTACTGCAGTGCTTGAGAAATTACAAGTCATATAGAATGACTGTAGTTCATCTTCAGTTAAAATAGCATTATTTTGTGATATTAACTTCATTCACTTATACTTCCATTTTTTTAAAGATCAGATTATATAATACCTTTTCATTGATTTCATGTATTCGCATTTGATTTATCAATTTCAAAATAAGATTTTACATGTCATTTTGAATAATTGAGAATTCATGGTTTGTCTTGATCAATCATGGCTTATCTTAACAATGCATCATGATCCAAATGGACAGTTTACATGTACAGTTATAGACTAACATACTGAATGCATAAAAATTGCAGAATAAATCAATTATTTTTTTAGAGCCAATAAGTAGTAATCAATAGTGATGAATTTAACCATGAGATTACAAAAATAACAGTCATAATCACTTATTGATGTTGACAGTCCCTAGATTTAAAGCAATATACATTTTACATTTTAGTTGTGGATTACATTGTTTGTCCACACTTCAGTTAATTCACATAATAGATGTTTTCCATTCAGTCATATCCACTAAGGATGGAAAGCAATGGGCCTGAACTGTTGCATAATTTCAAAAGACAAGATTACTGTGTAACATTACAGGCTTGTTCTTCTGCTTACGTAAAAGATGACCTTTACACCAGATGCTAATTTTAATTAGACACTCTGAGATTGCTGTTTTCTGGACCTAATTTTCATATGTGGTTTCTCTAATGATGCCTGTCGTGTTCCAACTAGACTTTTATTTTGATCTGGTGTCAGTGACTGTTGAACTGTTGACTGTTGAAGTGCATTAAGAGAGTCCTCTGTTAACACAGAAATCATTACCGGCCTGTTCGTTCAGTAAGTGGGGTTTAATAACATGTCAAATGCACATTGCTGAAATATGTATTTTAAATTACCTTGGAAGCAAAGTTACTATAAAAAAACCTATAGTGTCTAATATAATGTGAATCTGTTTAGAATGTTGAGAACAGCACACAATAATCATATTCCACACAGAGTGTAAACTCAGCAGGATGAACGTTGGAAAGAACTAGAGTTTTAACTGCTAATAAAACAATAGCTGCTAATCCAGTAAAAAATTAAACAAACTCAGTGCCTCTTCCTGGAAGCACAAGGTACAAGGTGAAATTGACTGGTAAATCTAACATCACCAACTTTCATCTTCGTGTGAAAGGTTACAGGGAGGACAGGTAAGATTCACTCTCAGTGATCTGGTGTGGCCACATATTCATTTGTGCAATTTGTTGTGAAAATGCATTGCAAATTATGGGCTTTAATTGTGTCGCTCCATAACCTAAGTGTTTCAGAGTCTTTTGGCTTCTCAGACAATAAATACTATACCTGCTATAGACAATAAATAGTGGCTGTAACTGATGGTGGAGATCTAAACCAGAACTCTTCTACTCAGATTTATTATTACAGTGCTGTTTCAACACATCCTCTTTTGTTCTTCTTTTAAGTAGTTTTACTTCAACAAACTGAAAGTTTGATGCCAGTTAATCACAAAATGTAAAATGTTACAATTTGTTTGCTCATGAAGAGTAACACATATAGTAGTATATAACAGACACCAATAAAGAAATCACTCATCATCTCATCAACTGCTAATGGTACATTAAGAATAAAAACAGAATTCTGCAATGCAAGCAAACATTTGTAAAAAAAGAAAGAAAGAAAGAAAAAAAACATCAGATGGCATTAAGAATACAATTCATTTTCTGCTGTGGTTGCTGGTACATAATCAGCCAAAATCAACTAGTAAGGGAAAAACACAACTGACAGCAGTTCCCCTGTAAATTCCTGACCTTGAACAGTCTTGCCAAATTCCAAGCACATTAGCATGTGGCCTTCCCGCTGTGCGCATGTATATGTGTGTGTGTGTGTGTGTGTGTGTGTGTGTGTGCGCGCGCGCACGCTTATGTTCTTTAACACATTTTTTCGTGCTTCCTCTTGACTCTATAGATCCAAAAAAAGCTGCTCCTATATGCTAATGAAATTAATACAGGTGGTATTTTTGGTAGGGAAAAAAAATGTACTGGTCACACAACTCTTTAACCACTGCTTTAATTGTTTGTGATGAATAAGTGTGTTATAAATTATGCTTCCTCAGTCACCCCGGTGACTCACTGTCAGCTGTGAATGACACTGGATCTGTTTGCGTCTTTACCTTTTGCTGCCTTTTTCCTATGTCTTTGTATAAATTTAAACAGAAATAATGTTTCTGCATGACTTTGATGCTTTGTGTGACATGCAAAAATCATACAAAATGACTACTTTGTTATTTTCTTGGTGCTTTAAAGTTCCTGTTTGTTTAGGCTCCTGGCTAAGATTTTCTTCTTCATTAAATTTTTTTAGGAAATAATACAATGCCCTTTAAAAGTTTGAGTAGATCAGCATGAAAACCAGGATTTTACACTTTTTGTGTAGGTTTAAACATAAATTTGTTTGAGAGCACCATATAAATGTATATGTACTTAAATCCTTGATCAAACAATATTGATTATAGTACTTAGCAGTGGAAAGTCTATTAAACAAAATGTATTACTTTTTTGTAAAGTTTTATAGACAAACATAGAAGGCATAGAAATTTCAAACATACATACTCAGACTTTTTACTAGTACTTTCTGTTTGATTCTGCTTACTCTTGAGTGTCAATTTGTTTCTTGGAAAACTCACAGATTCGTTTCCAGGTCTATTGATCTTATCTAACTTAGTGTCCCATGTTATTGACTGTCTTTAATCTCTATAATTACCTTGGTCCTTTCCGGCTTGAAAGCCCGTTAGCACAAATTGTGAATCATGCCATGAGTCGACAGATAATGGCTTCCTTTTTCTAGTGTGTACAGTAATACTGTTATCTTCACATCCCCCAACCAGTTTTCATATTTAAGTGCACAACACTACTGGTTGAGGACTGTCTGTATCATTTGTCACTTGGCAATAGTACAAATCCCAACTTTGTCTTGGGTATAGTTTATTCATTCTCTCCACACCAACTGTTTTATGTGGGATGTGTATACAATTAAAAACATGACTGATGACAAATGTATATACTTACCTCATGATGTCAGATGAAATTGAAAGTTTGTTATTTTGTATCATTTTGTTTTCAAAATGTGAAAGTGATAATTGTGCATTTATGGTTTGGAATTCTTATCACTGTAACCTGGGGATCTGTCAGCAAGCAAAAAATAATAATTTTATTGTTTATAAGCAGACATCAGTGAACATAATGTACAATACAAATGCCACTCTACTTACGAACATCTGACATGCGAACATTCCTAGATATGAACGAAGGCCACTGTAAGTTCAATTTTTGTTCGCAGAAAGGAACTGGGGAGCCGCAGCTAAAAAATTTTACATGCGCGGCTCTCTAGTCAGGTACGGCATTTGGCTGCTACATATACCAGACAGCACGTACACGTATGTGTACACGTATGCCAGAGTGCTCTAAGATTTATCGTGATTTATCATGAATTATCCAGTGCATTCTGTATCCATCATGGTCGGTGAAAAGCGTCAGACTAGTGATGTTAGTGGTAGTGCTAAAAAGTGACAAGCCATCTCAATGGAAACAAAGGTGACAATTATTATGTAGGAGTTTGTAGGAGTATTGAGGGAAAAATAAACACAGGAGGTGAGTGTTTTGCAATCCACCCGAAAACAGGGACTTTAATGTTTTCAGTCAACAGCAAGAAAAAAAGAACACCTGGCACATACCCAATACGTAATAAACTATCACTTTCCCAAAAAGGGCCAGTCAGTTTGGTGAGATTGGTTTCATGGTAACCTCTACAATTATATTATTATAATAATATAACAATTATTGTTATAATTACTACAATTCATTAACATAATTTATGCTTTTTTGTTCTTTTTGTGTTTTTAGGACAACAAAATATTTATTTTTTAATAGAACTTTATTATATAACTAACATGCTGTAGGAATGTTAGGACCGCACATGAAGTGTTCATACAAATTACGTACTTATGAACAATTCACCTTTCGAAACGGCCTCTCGGAATGTAACTCGTTTTTAAGTTGAGGAGTCTCTGTATTGTGTTTTCACTTATTTAAAAATGTATGTACATATTTATAATTGATATGGACAAATATGTACACAATATTCTTTATACGCTTGCAATTAATTTGAATTTTTAATTTTGTATGTAACTAAAAGCAGATGAGCAAAATTTTTGTTTATATATTTCATATTGTACTGTTTAACTGACTCAACAATTTCTGCTGTAATAAGGAAATCGGGCAAAATTACTTCAGGTCAGTTTAAACCTTAAAATTTACATTCAGGTTTCACTCTATTCTGGTGCTCTGATAAAAAATCTTTATATATCATGGTCTGTATACTTGACCTAATCAAAGCATGTGTGAATTTTTTCTGTGGCCATGGAAGGTATCAAATTAGAGTTTGCACATATTGATTAACCTAAGGGTGGCACAGTGGCGTGGTGGTTAGCACTGTTGCCTCACACTTCCAGGCCTGGGGTTTGATTCCTGCCTTGGGTCTGTGTGGGTGGAGTTTGCATGTTCTCCCTGTGCTTGGCAGGTTTTCTCTGGGTGCTCCAGTTTCCTCCCACAGTCCAAAGATATGCTGGTTAGGTTGATTGGTGTATGTGTGTGTGCCCTATGGTGGGTTGGCACTCCACCCTGAGTGTCCCTTGCCCTGTGCTCTGGGATGGGCTCCAGACTTCCCTGTGACCCTCACCAGAACTAAGTGGTTGAGAGAATGAATGATTAACCTAAAAGGAGAAGAAACTTTGCCTTTTATCATTTCAGTTTAGTAACTTCTGTCTTGAAAACCCTCAATGATAAGGATTTAGAAAATTCTAAATATAACATTGAGGCTCCATGACAACATCAAAAGGGCAAGGGCAAGTGTAAACTCTGATAAAACCTCCCAGGTTGTGTCGGGAAGAGCATCCAGTGTATAACATCTGTTAAATCCTATATGTGGCATATGCACCATATTTCCCTGGTCAACTGAGGACCAGGTTACCAACAACTGCCAGCGCTGCCAGGCAGAAACCACGACTGGATGACACGGGAAAAGTAATCTTCAGTATTCATCATAAAACGTTAATACTTTCCAATAAGGAATTTGCCTGACAGGGATTAAATTCAACACTAAACACTAAATAAGGCACAGGTGCACATTACAGATGACTTGAGACCAGAACTGGGGGGTTTGGCTGGATGGAGCATTATAGTATCCCCCTTCCCTCCACTGGCAATTCCTGGAGATGGTCTATGATTTAATTTTTCAAAAAAAAAAAAAAAAGCCCAATTAGTAAATATATTTAAAACAATAAAAGTACCTATTGCCATGACCCTAACCTGTCATGCTCCTGGTCTCCTCTAGATGTCATTTTCCCCTGTTTTTTTTTCCTCTACCCTTCATGTTTCCTTGTGAGAATGTTAATTCTATCATTGCTCTCTGCTGTCTCTCATTTATCTCCCTCCTCTATATATTCCTTTCCTGTTCCTCTCCTTTGCCAGGTGTTATAGGTGTATATTGTAGGTTGTGTGGTATAGAGTGTATATGTTAGATTCTGATGATAATTCTAAGAATACTGTGCTGTTTGGCATGTATTGCCAAAATTTTACCTATAGAACTTTACCTATAAATCTGTGCTTTAACTGCTGATATTAAAGAATTCTATAGAATGTTAACAGTCATTTTGAATTCTTATATTTGCTTTTATATGTAGGATAGCATACTGGGAAGTCACAGTTTCCTGTTGGTGCAGGATGACACAATATGTATATTTTCTCAGCAAGTGATGATGAAATTAGCAGTGAAACAAATCAGAATTCTGTCCAGCTTTATTTTGTTGTTAATTATGGTTGCCTGTGGAAGCACGTGTCTGTGGGAAGGACTATCCAAGGACAGGCTGATTACTGAGCACTGTGCCGGACACAACTTGGCGTTATTGTCAGAGGGAAACAAAGTTGCAGCATCACAGTCAGCCAAGAATTTTCTGTCAGGCTGTAAGTACTTAGAGTGGATCTTGGTGAATATTACGTATCTTGCAGGAATTACTTGTCAGCAGAAGATAATACTTAAACAGCATTCTACTCTTCAGCATTTGTGTGTTTCTATTTTATACAAATCTAGTAAAAAGCTTAGTCTGAAAGTGTGTTCATGTACAATGATTTATGAATGAATGATTGCAAGGAGGTGGCACGGTGGCGTGGTGGTTAGCACTGTTGCCACGCACCTCCAGGCCTGGGGTTCAATTCCTGCCTTGGGTCTGTGTGCGTGGAGTTTGCATGTTCTCCCTGTGCT
>JABJVR010003049.1:0-16465 GCA_025773905.1 Chitala chitala | reverse complement strand
AAGGTTTTGCATCGTACTATTCAAAGCAATACCAATTAAGTGTAAAAGCTTTAATGTTTATTTACGTACAACTGAAATGAAGCTGCAAGCATAAAACGACAGCTTTTAAACATTCGCATCCATCAGCACTTTTTTCGTAATAGTACTGTGATGTTTCAGTGCTAGTTAAAACTTTAAAGAATATTAAAATTTAAAAAAATAAAGGGCATTAATATAGCACAAATTCTCATGAAAGAAGTACGAATAAATGTACGGTATTTTTGCGTAAATATTTAAGAAAACTTATGTACTGTAGATTGCATGTTTTTTCCATTTAACATTGTGATCATTCTGAATTTCCATATATGTTTCCTTGTACCCTTGCAGTGGAATTATACCTGTAATGAAACAGCTTTCTTGTGTGGACTCTCAACAAATTGCAAAAGCTGTGAGTTGGACTGATAGTGCCTTCTGGGCTGCTTGGAATAAATGGGACAAAGTCATTGACTGGGGAGGTGAAGAGGAAAGCTCCCTGGCTATGCCATGTGCTGACCAGGATGGGAGCAGTGAGGAGCATGCAGACAGGCCTAGTGTAGTGGGGGAAGACTGGACCATATTAGACATCATAAGCACTTGCTGTGCAAGAAAAGGAAGTAGTAGGCAAGAAGAACCAAGGCCAATTATGTCAAAATTTTTTACGTTAAAATTATGTCAAAGGGTAATTTTTTCATTTTCATTCGAGTGACAAACAAGTTTATTTTCAGTATTTCACCATAAAAAGATTAGTATTTCTGGTGGCTGAAAAGTATTATGATAAGGGAGTTTAATCATTTAATATTGAAATTTGAAGAAATTATCAAATCAGTTTTACATGCATTTAATATAGTTTCCAAACAGTAAATTAAAATTATACACATCTTATATAAACTACCTTAAGAATCTTTCGAGCACATACAATATCTGTAAATCTCCCACGTGAGGCTAGTAAGCAGAGAATTTAGTAAAAAGATTATCTTTTCTCTTAATAAACAGTCATTCCAACTAAATTTCCCCTGTGTTAGGGAAAACCTAGTTATTTAATATGTTAACCTAGTTATTTATCAGCTTGTAATTGTGATAGCCCAGCTGTAAGTGTGTAAAAAATGTATGTATATTCCAGTTGTAAATATGAGAATCAGACTTCAAGCATGGCCCCAAAAAGTGGCCTACCAAACATTTGTTTAATAAAAACTAAAATGAGAAATTCTTCAGTATCCCATGAAATATAAGAAAGTTTTCCTTTTGTTTTATTGATTAAGCAGTGGAATTATCAATTAATGTAATGGACATAAGTAAGGTCTTTACTATTGTCAGGGTAACATGGTAGCTAACATATGCAATAAGACATAACTTAGAATAATGCCTAACCAGTGGAGTTTAAATAATTAATTAGTGGTGTTCACAAATCACTTTAAAGGTAGTCTTAGGTGTTTTTATGGAACACACAGTGACCTAAGGTAAATAGGCTTGGCCAATGACATCACAAACATGTATAGAAGCCACAGAGCCTGCGATTCTGTTCAGTTGTCATTCTGAAGATTGCAAATGCTTTTTAAAAACATTTCACCACAACTGCTACAGAGAGTTATCAGAATATTCTGATGAACATATGAGATTAGAAATTTAAGGTAAATTTATGTATCTATGTTGCAACTGTAGTGAAGTACTAAGAGATTACTTTCAACTGGAAAAATGCTGATTCATCCATTTAGCAGAGATTCATCTGTTTTCGCTTATGTTCTGTTGTGTCTCTCCTTAGCAGCCAGCGTTGAAAAAGAAGATGCAGATTTTGCTTGATCATGTAATTTTGTCTCCTACAGTGGTCTTGTATGGCAGCCTTTTGCTCAAGGTATTTAAAAACTTATTTAGTGGTTATGCTTCAAATATTTTTATATTATATTTTATATATTTAGTCATTGAAATATGTTCAATAATGAAGCATATGGCAACACAAAGACGATCAGCACTAAAGCAACACAAGACGATCCCTATATATAAGTATGTTGTGGAGTGGTTCTTTCATCATAATTAAGGGCCAGTACCTTTTCATATTCATAGAGATCATTCGCAAGAGTCAAAAGACTGAAAATTCACGAATGCACACAAAGGAATCCACAAATGCGAGATGATGTTTACAAATGCACATAAAAGAATCCACAAATGTAAAAGGAAGCTCATAAATATTTTCTAAAAATAAATTTATTTCTTTATAGAATACATTGTATGCACGTGACTTTATGTATATTTGAGTACATTTGTGATGTAGCATTGATGTAGCAAAACTAGGATACACAGGTACAAGGGACAGGGTGAGCAGAAAAACATGATATACAGGGGTAGCAGCTAATAAGAGGGATATAACCAACCTCTGACATACTGCTAAGAGGACAACAAACTACTCAAAACAACCAGCAGGGAAGGAAGGGAATAGAGGAGTATAAAGAGGGAGCCCAGGGAATGACAGGTGCAGACACTAATGCAACTGTTATAGAACTTACAAGACTAGATAGGAAGAAAGAAAACTAGACAGGAGACATCTCATGGATGAAAACGGGAAGGATCGACACTTGTGACATGTGACTTTGTGCATATTTGTGGATTACATTTATTATGCTTATATTTGTGTTAGTACTGTTTTAGCTCTGTAGTATTTAACCTTTCTGCAGAGAGTTTTTCAAAGCGTGGTAATCAACCACGGATTTAACTAATTAAAATTTGAAACACAAATACAAACCATTCGGAATTTTACCATTTCCTCCTTACTTCTAACAGTCCCTAAATTGATTAACTCAAGATGGTGCTAATGCGTATGGCTGGCTGTCTACATCTCTGTCTGTGTACTTTATTTTCATTTCTTCTATTAATTTTATTTTTTATTAATTCAACCTATAGACTCTATGCTATCATATGATTGGCTTTCTTAACCTAATATTTTCTCCATTGTGGATAGACTATCATATTCCTGTTTGCATGTTCAATTGTAGACGCCACCTCCACCGTTCTTAGCTGTATTCTCAACAGTGCCAACTCACCTCTGGTGGGTTTCATGAAATGGATCCAACAGAAGACGTTCTTACTGTCGGGGCAAGACAGGTGGAGTGGTTGTGAGATTACAAATTTACCTGAGATTGTCATCCTCTCAATGTCTCTGCTCTCAACTGCCAGGTGCACTGGTGAAATGGAGGAGGCTTTTACATCCTCGACCCCTGGATGGCAGCTACCAGTCGCTGATTGATATCCCGTCACCCCTTAACATTGTCAGTTTACTCATTTGTTGCAGATGTCTTGATATATATTTATATCTTCTCCAACCTCTGAGGCATTTTCAGCTGTTTTTATGGATCAAGCTTTATTTTTGTATGACAGTGTAGAATGCCACTTAAATACAGATTATTTCATTCTGTCCTATCATTGCATGTGCCTGGATATTTTGGATTATGTTGCCCCTGTAAAAACTAAAGTATTTTTAGAGTAGCTAAGGATCCATGGTTTAATGACAATACTCGTGCAATTAGAAGATGCTGCAGACAAGCTAACAGACACAATGTATCCAGTGTTGAAGATAACGTGGACAGAAGAGTTGTGGAGACGTCTTCCGTACTGAGTGATGTAAACTGGTTAGGCAAAGGTAAGGCAGAAACCAGAGCAGAAACCAGGGAGGACTACTCTAGAGAGCGTAGGTGCTGAGGGAAGGACATGGGGTGTGCATCAACTTCCGGTCGAGATGGCAGAGAGACTGAGAAGTGGATTAAGAAATGGTCAGAGCAGTGCAGTGGAGAAACAGAAATAAGGCATGAGGTGCAGTTACGTGTCATGACGAGGTCCAGTCCATGTCCAGCCTTGTGCCTGGGTGGGGTCTGTAGAAGTGTGAGGCCAAATGTCACAGGGAGAGAGGAAATCAGCAGATTGAGAGTCATCCAGGTGGAGGTTGAAGTCTCCAAGGATGACCACAGGAGTTCCATCATCTAGGATTGTTGACAGCAGCACATCTAGTTCATTGATGAAGTGTCGCAGATGACCTGGGGAGGGATGCATCAGGAAGGGCATCCGGTGTAAAATCTGTGCCAAATCAAATATGCAGTTCACAAACAAGTTTTCCATACTGGATCGGTCGAGGCCCGGGTTACCAACGACTGCCATCAGTACTGTTGACCAGCAGGGTACTTGTGGAAATTGGAAATTGATTAGTGTGAAACTTGAAATTGAAGGGGTAATAATAAATGTCATCATTATGCATATGCCCCACAAGTGAGATATGAGATGTGTGAGGGACCAAGCTGCTAAGCAAGTGGAATACCAGAGTTTTTTTCTTTTTTAGAAAAAATGATAATTAAAAAAAAAATCACCAAAACAGATTAACTCCCTACCATGGCAGACAGAAAAGAACAAACCCCCTCCTCCAATACAAACAGAAAACCACTTATATAAAGGCTGATCAACCCATTACAAAAATAAAGGGGTGACAAACAATTACATCAAGTATGTACAAACTAAATAAATCAAAACAATCAATATCAATTTAATAAAAATCAAACATTGATCAAAAGCCAAAATACCCAAAACTAAATATAAATCCAAAATATAAAGAAAATATCCCAACAAAATAATTATAATCCTCTCCACTATAGCAGACACTTAACATGTTTCAGAAAGGCTAATTGACTAATTGAACTAAGGCATTAGCACTGACAACTGAATTTAAAACAAAACACTGAAGATACAAAACCCAATACAACTCCAATAAACCAAAAATACAAAAACACAAACACAGTGCATAAGGATTCCTTCAGAGTTGTGTGGCCACACGTGTGGCTATCACAAGATGGAAGAGAAAGAACATTTTTGGAGAGAGTTAGTTGAAATGGTAGAGGGTGTACCAAAGGAAGAAAAAGTAGTGATAGGAGCAGACCTTAATGGACATGTTGGTGAAGGTAACAGTGGTGACGAGGTAGTGATGGGTAGGTACGGTGTTAAGGAGAGCAATGCGGAATGGCAGATGGTGATAGATTTTGCAAAAAGGATGGAAATGGCAGTGGTGAATACATATTTTAAGAGAGAGGAGCATGGGGTGTCCTATAAGAGTGGGGAAAGGTGCATACAGAAATAAACTCCAAGCGTGGCCAAAGATAGGACCCAAGGACAGCATTGAGCTCAGAGAGTTTGTTGATTTCCTACATAGTTGTGAGGCTGCCATGGTACACATCAAGGCATTAGAAATCTTGAATGACTGTAATGAAAATAGGAAAATTCTTTCGAAGTTACCAGATTGGCTAATATCAAGGTGGAACCATAAGGTTATTGAAGTGGAAAAAGAAGGTAACCAATTCCCCTCATTTAGTCAATTTGTCAAGTTTCTGAGAAGGGAAGCAAAAATTACCTGCAGCCCTGTTACATCACTGCAGTCACTAAAACAAGGTGAGGCTGAAAAAACCGAAGTACCAAAGACAACCAAGCTTAGGAGCAAAGACACTGACAACAAGGTCCCAGGAAGAACCTGTCATAACCTGTATCCTCTGTAAGAAGATTGGGGATACTTTGCACAAATGCAAGAAATTAATTTATATTATTTAGCAGTTGCAGACAGAATCAAATTTTTTCAAGCTGAAAAACTTTGCTTTGGCTGTCTCAAATATGGTCACCACTCAAACAACTGCAAAGACAGGAGCACTTGCGACATTTCCTGCAAACGTCACCCTACTTGTCTGCATGAGGATCGAGATAAAGAAGAACAAAGGAAACTGCAAGCTAAACGAAATCACAATCAAGAAGAGCTAAGGACAGGTCAAGAAGACTATACAGGACATCAGTCAACACAACATCAAGAAACAACCAGAGCAGCTACTTCAAATAAAGTAATTATTCAGGAAGCTAACATACAAACAGCAGCAATAATTCCTGTCTGGCTGTCATCTGCAACTCAGCCATCTGAAGAAGTCCTTGTGTATACTTTATTAGATTCACAAAGTGACACAACTTTTATTCTCAGAGAAGTAGCAGAAGCATTGAAATCAAATAAGGAACCAGTTAAACTCAAGCTTTCTACTATGACCTCAAGAATCACAGTAGTAAACTGTCACAAGGTAAGCAATTTACAAGTCTATGGCTTTTACACAGATAAGAAGGTCCTCTTACCACCAGTCTACACGTGCAAATTCATTCCAGCCAACAGACATACCAACAGAGGAATCTTCAATCTAGAATTCTAGAACATCTTCAAGAAAAGATTGCACCTCTGCAGGACTGCGAAGTAGGACTGCTCATTGGGTACAATTGCTCACAAGCCCTACTTCCAAGGGAAGTTGTGTCTGGCAAAGAAAATCAACCTTATGCACAGCGCACAGACCTTGGATGGAGTATTGTGGGCTGTGGGAATCCTTATGAAAACAGCTGTGATGCTGCTGGAATCAGTAATCACATACAGAGAATCAGGTCAAATACAAAGCCTGAACAATGGGCATACATTACATCTGACAATAATTCAGCAGATCATGCCTCTCAAGGTTTGACTACAGAACAACTGAAAACATCAAATTGGTTCACAGGACCAATGTTTTTTTTGGCAAAAATAAGTACTTGACAGAGAATGCAAGGTGGAAGAAGTTAAACATCATGATCCTGAACTTCGTAAGGCTCTAGTGTGTAACACTAAAGCAAAGGAAGAAAGATCATAATTGGATCACCTACAAAAATTCTCAGATTGGTCAAGAGTAGTAAGAGCACTTGCCAGATTGAAACGACAAGTCAAAGAGCACAAAGGTAAGAAGCAAAAATCAAGTGAATGCACAAGTATTGAAGAAAGAAAGGAAGCAGAACTTCTTATCATCAAGATGGTTCAAGAAGAAGCATTCTCGGAAAAGATAAAAAATTTGAAGCTGAAGAAAGAAGTTGCCAAGACCAACAGCAAGTTAAGTCCATTCTTGGATGAAGGTGGTGTTCTAAGGGTGGAAGGACATCTAAGTGAAGATGCATTGCATTCACACGTGAAGCATCCAGCAATACTCCCAAAGAATAGCCACATATCAAGTCTACTCATCAAGCACTTTCACGAAAGAATACATCATCAAGGACGTGGAATGACAATGAACGAGCTGCGAGCTAATGCATGGTGGATGCTGGGATGCAGCAGCGCAGTCTTGTCACACATTTTCAAATGTGTCAAGAGCAGAAAGTACAGAAGATGCACTGAAGAACAACAAATGAGTGACTTACCACAACATAGGACGGAAACAGCTCCACCTTTAATGTACGTTGGCATAGACTGCTTTGGTCCAGTTCGTGTTAAAGAAGGAATTTGAAGGTTAATGACATTATCCTTCTGCAAGATGATATGGCACCAGGCAATGAGTAGAAGCTGGCCAAAATCACAGCAGTTTATCCAGGGTCAGATGGTAGGGTGAGGAAAGTAAGATTGTTAGTTAGTAACACTACATTGGACAAAGGGGGGAAACCTAATGTTATGCATTAAACCAATGTTCATTGAAAGACTTGTACAAAGGGTTGTTACTCTCCTTGAAGCAGAATAAGATGTTTAATGTTTGTTTGAAATTCAGGTTAAATGGTTAATAGCAGAGCACATTTTCTTAAGAAGTTTAGAATGTTTACTTGTTTAGAGAAATCTCACATTAATGTTTGTGTGATTTGGTGGGAGTGTAACTGTTGGTCATTGTTTCACTTTGTGTAGTTTTTTATTTTTAAGACTTGTAATTCGGAGTTTGGTTTGTATTTGTTATGTAGTTCGTTCCATTCGAATGGTGCATTCATTTTGAAATTTCAGTTACAGTAATGTTCATGTCTCATTGAGCTGCACATGAGTGACAGTTAGGTAAGGTACGCCAAGCAGTAAGTAGAGTAGTTTATATGCTACAATTTAAATTCTTTCTGCTTACCAAAACAAACCTAAATTTTATGTCATCAAACAAGACAAAAGATACTAAGACACTCCCCATTCTAGCATGCAGCCAACGAGGTACTTGTTCATTTAATTTTGTATATTTTACCTCAGTAAATGTTATATGTGCTGTGCACGTTCGTTTTTTACTTTAAGTTAATGGTTAATTTTCTTGTTAATACTATGTGTATATAGTTTTGAAGGTGGATTTGGAGGTGAACTTTGGAGAGTAAATTTGAAGAAAAGGAAAGCCTTCAAATAAACCAGCACAAAGAAAACCACTTGTGTCTGTGCATGCTGGGAGGGAGCTACATAGATGGGTTGGACTCGTGCAGAGGAGGGATTCAGAGTATATAGGGAAAAGAATGCTGGGGATGGAGCTGCCAGACAGGAGGAGAAGAGGAAGGCCAAAGAGGAAGTTTATGGATGTAGTGAGGGTGGACATGAAAGAGGCTGGGGTGACAGAGGAAGCTGCAGAGAACAGGTTGGTATGGAGAAGGATGATCCGCTGTGGCGACCCCTAAAGGGAGTAGCTGAAAGAAGATCCTCTGAAAGCTATACTTTTTGTAAGTATATGAGCAATGTACATAATGACTTTGTTAATATGTATAACTGATGGTTGTCAGTAAAGGTTGGACAAAATATATACTGTAACGCCGGTGCCGCGACTAATGGACAGCATGCTGGGAAGGGTGATTATGAACCTTTCTGGCATCCCTTGTAAAACAATTGTGCCCCACCCTGGGTGTGTCTGAGAGCCTGGATCTACCCCTTGCCCCAGTTCCCTGGTGTGTCTGTTTGGGTGATTGTGTTCTTCCTGAGTGTCTTTTTCAGGGTAGCTAATAAAAGACAGATAGGCTATTCTACTCTTTGTGTTGGTGTAATGGCTAACCACCGGCGCTACAATGTAAACCAGTGTTTGAAAAGCGCATACCGCCATCTATTATTTGGCGTCTAGACAAAAACAGTCTTAACGAAAACATATGTTCATATCCGTTATATTGTACGTGAATTATCACTCTATCCTTTACACGATTAAAAAAGTTGTAAACGTAAAGCAGGAATGAAACCATAAACAAAAGACTTGTGTGCTCTCTTTAGGTTACAACCCGCCTTTTTACTCACGAATTGACCAATTAGGTTACAAGACCGCCTCCTTACACATAAATTAACCAATCGTTGTTACGCATATTTCCAGTTCCGGATTATGTTGCCATTCGATGCAAATGGCGCAAAAATTTGTTATTGTGTTGAACGATTTGTGATTCTTATATTAATTATTCAGCTACGAAATGGGGTCAGAAGATCACAGAGTTAACATTAAAACAAAAAAGCACGTCTGTAAACAGCTACAAATGTATCATGAGGTGTTGACTAAAGTTTTAGACGGTCAATCTGAAATTTCAGACGAAATGAAGCAACTTTTACTACAGGAATTTTTGCGGGTAAATGGCATTATAAATTGTAAGATTTTACTCAGTTATCGATGTCCTGCTTTGCTAATATTTCAGATGTGACTATTTGGTGCGTATTATATGTTGCTAATATGACTTTTTTCTTCTTTTTTTAAGAATTTTGACATCGGAGTACAAGAAAGCATTGTCATTAATGGCGAATCTTGGGAAGATGCACCAGATGGAGATAAAGGTATGTTTTATGTATAGGACTAATAAACGTAATGATTTTTGCATCCTTGGTATAATGCACGTGCTATTTACTATTACAATAATTTTGTATCAGTATGTATTGTGACATAGTGAGTGTGGTGTTTGAGGCTCGACCCTATGCAGGATAAGCGGTTGGGTAATGGATGGATGGACTGTTGAATTTGAGAGTTTTACAATATACAGTGCTATTGTGCCCTAAAAAAAATGGACAGTATACTAATTGAATGGCTAACAATCCCGTGAGCCTCTGTGAAAGCATCAGGCGTGAACGACCATCCCTAGGGTTGCTACTCATTAATTTACGAGGTTATCGGTTTATCGACATTCGTTGTTGAACCGAAATACTCGTTTTTATTAGTTAATGCCAATATTTAAATCTCATTAAGAGCTGTAAACGCTGTTTGTGCAGTCCGTAGAGTTGTCTGTGTGGCACCAATGTTTTCCTGAGATTGGTGTGTTGCTGACAATTCTCGATTAACAGTTAAATATCGGTAGGTGTTGTACAGTGGAATAACATTTTAGACAGAAGAAAATGTTAAAATTAATATGTGGCATCATTTTAGCTTTCCCGATGCACTGCATAATATAACAGTGTGTACGAATGGGTAGAAGAAATGACATCACTGACATAGTGGTTAGTCCGATAAATTTTATAAACAAAATACATCTCAGTGGTAGGGTCCTAATTACTGAGGTTGTTGTGTGGGTTTTTTTTTCCTTTTCTTTTTAAAGCCGCTACAACGCAAAGCTTGCTTGGTTTATGCTGTGCTAGCAAGCCCTCCTTATGTTTTCACCCATCTGCTGTAATCTATGGGAGCCCACTAAACACATTACAACACAGTATTGTGTAGCAATAACCAACACACATCTATGTACAGTTTTCACCTCCAACAACTACTGGTCCCTCACATGGTATTTCATAGTAGAAAACATTTAACAATAGAGGCTTCTGAGGAGTATGGAAATGCTCATTAATGTTCCTACTCCCACTCCTGATTGGCCCAGTGAAGCATGGGGTGCTATCAGTAGCACTAAATTATGAAGTTACAATCATACTAGTTTCATTTTTTTAACTTGTACTGGAGCAGTAATGGATGGACGGTAGGAGGTGATTATCAGGGCTAGTCTGATGTTTCATTAACAAAAGCTAATAGGAATCTTTATGTATGTGGAGTTAACTGTCAAGTTAAATCTTAAAAACTTTAACAGGCATTTTCCTAAAAAATTATGGACAGAAAGCATCTATTAAATGCGCAGTCTCTCTAGAGTTTCTAAGAATTTAAAGTATAGATGTAATAAACATTTTACTGGGTTTTTTCAGATACTGACTGTAAAACCTTAGATGACATGCTGGATGAAAACATCCTAGAAACCACCCTGAAACGCAGCCGCTATCCCAAAAAGATTCTCCCCTATGTTGTCCGTTCTCTGAAAGCAGAACGAGAAGCCATGGTAAGGTTCGATTTTCACCAAAAGCACTTCAGACTGGGGACAGGCCATGGGAATTATCTCAAATTTTTTCATTATAACTACTTGCATGACTTATTGTTGTACTCAGGGAGCTTCACATTATAAATCGCATGTAATTAATACTAATTCATGCTGAATAAAATCCATTTCCAATTTCTACACTCTAGGTATAGTGTGTGGATCACACTGTCATCTGTTACGTTTGTGTTTCGTACAGTGCCAGTAGGTGTCCCTCTGAGATCTGTTAGAAAACTATGTGAAATTAAAACGTTATTAAAAGTACCTGTCATTTGTCTGATTTTTTTTTTTTTGTATGAGTTTCGTATGCATTTGACCTGAGTTTACAAAAAAAAGTTTTGATCATATTTTGTATATGCAAATTTTAATGTGAATGTTTTTTAGGGATTATATGAGCAAGCAATAAAGGCTCAAGAAATCAAAAAGGACCCTGTTCAAGGTAAATGTACTTGTAAGATATTTGTCTGAGAGAGTCAAGACATTGTTTAATTTTTCATTTTCTGTCCATTGGTTCTTTGTAATGTGACTGTGGTGCTTAAAAAAAGATGACAGTTTCCTTATTGAGGAAGTCGAGGGAAAAACCGCAAGACCAAGTGTTTGCTTTCTTTTTGTTAGAATTTTTTTTTATAAACTTCTAAAGAGTTTAGTTTTTTAAGGTGCTTCCCCCAGCACTGGGTGAATTTCCAAAGTTCAGACCATGGATTAGTCTAGACTGACTAGTGTTGAGTACTAGCACAAGATCCATTCTTCTCTCTAGGTGGAAATATAGTTGGCTGAGTAGCTAAGATGCAAACTACCTGTGGGAGGTTTGTAATGCTAATCCAATGAGGTGCGTAGGGTTACTGCATGGCAACAACATGAAAAGGTATGATGTTCTGCAAATATAGACAGGCAGAAGTGAAGACTGTATTAATACACTATGATGGGGAATATTGGAGAAAGATCACGAAAGAGCTATTGTCAGCTCTGAAAGCAGTACTGTAAATGTAAGCATTCTTCCCTGCTTATTACAACATAAAAACTGTATTAATTGAATCCAACACTTCAGTTGTTTACTAGGAAGTATCTTGTGCATTGCTGCAGTTGCCTTAACTCACTTTTGGTTAAGTAATGTGTCATGGTAGTTAAGAAGGGACTCCCCCCTCCCCAGTCAAAAGTTCATTTCCATGTTATTGATACAAGTTGTAACTTGGTTTCCTTTTGACTGTGACTTGTCACCATAACAATGTAGGTTTGCTGTTTGTTTTGGAGTTTGAGTGTTCTGTTTTCTGAGTTATCTGTTGCCTTCCAGATATTGCAGGTTAACATGAAATGCTGCATTGGTTAAAGCTTCTCTTTTTCACATGTTAGTTTCTCCATATCAGTACTTTAGTTTGCCTGGGGGTCACTTCCCTTTTATGGAAAAGGACCCCCTTTTAAATTGGGGATATATGTACAGTAGCGCTTGGGGCATGGTTACAAGGTGAATATAGCCGCGCTTCTTCCACTTGTGCTGTTTCCTCATTTGAGGTCTCGCTAGTTGCCGTCTATGGATTAGTGGATTCCGTTCCCACCCACTAACTTTTGCAGTCGTGTCAAAAGTGTGTCCACAACGTGGCAGTTCCCAAGTCCAGTGGATGTGGTTTACTTGACCCTGTGGTTGAGTGCTTACTGAAGGTTACTTCCTGTCCTCAGGTGCTATCATGAACAGTTTGGCTGAGACCGTGCCCAAGAGGGTCAGACAAGCCAGGGATGTCATGAAGG
The DNA here is from genome assembly GCA_025773905.1 of Chitala chitala. NCBI lineage: Eukaryota > Metazoa > Chordata > Actinopteri > Osteoglossiformes > Notopteridae > Chitala > Chitala chitala. The sequence continues at coordinate 3,661 of JABJVR010003049.1, read as the reverse complement.
TGAAATTAAAATTAAATTGATTTTACATGCTCAGAATGCCGTTGTGCTGTTTTCCTGTAGTTTTCCCTAATGCTTGTGTTTTTATGTACTTGGTGTACTTAACCAACTCTTAGGATTATTTTCAGTTATAACAATGCAGTTCATTTAACTTGAAGTCGCATAGTGAGCAAACCCCTTGTGTTTATGCGATGATCAGTCATACTGTAGGTACAAAACAAGTTGGTCAGGCTTAATGTGTTGATGTAGATGGCCTGTAAAATTTGCGAATGTCGCCTGTGCTTGTTCTGTCCAGTCTCTGCAGACTCTGAAGAGGAAGGCCGAGGGCCTACGCCAGGTCTTGGCCATGCAGCACTGTGTTGAATCCACTGAGATCCACCGGCAGGTGTTCTGCAGTCCTCCTGGGACAGAAATGACTTCTGTCGACAGGCGTATGGAGAGCAGAGGGTCATCACTTAAGAGGAGTCTGCAAGAAATGCAGAACAATGATATCTATGTGCTGAACTAAGACTGCACGATGAAAATACATACATTGCCCCTTTTGAACCTTCTTTCTTATACTTTTCTGTTTTTTTTTTTTTGCCTATTTTCTCAATTTGGCTGAGAAAAACTGATCTTCATCTTTAGAGCTGCTTGAGTGTATACAAATTATTACAGAAATTATATCTGATCTCCCCAGTGTTTTGAATTGACACTAAAATGGTCTAGTTCAATCCATCCAAATGCTCATTTGAATAGTATGTAGGTTTGTCACACATTTTGTTATAATACTGAAATGAAAGAACTTTTCCTATCAGTTTTGTGTGACATCTTAGATTCCCAGCTCATTTCTTTGAAAATAATTTGTACAAAAATGACGTAGATTAAAATCTGAATAACATCCATGTAGACTACTGAGAGCTAATGCTGAAAAATGCACTGCCAGATTTTAGTAGTCATGGCCTTGGGTTGGCGTGTCAGAGTATATTGTACTGATCTGCATGTTTTGCTCATTGCTTGTCGTGAAAATATGGTTGTGAACAGTGAAGACGTATTGCAGTTCCTATGCAGTGCAAGTGAAACAGACGGCAGGTGCATGTCGATAAAAAGCACTAGTGACAATTTGTGTTTTTCGACCCCTTGGTTTGCATGATGGGTTTTTCTTTTAGTTGAAAACTGTGAAGTCCTTATCTTGTATAAAAATTAGCTCATTAGCTCAAGTTATAGTTTGGAGAACTGACAAATGGGATACTTGTAGCTGCTACTTCTAAATATGTCTATATGCAGGTAACATCTAAGTATTTTTGTTGGTAGATGTAAGCGTCAAGATTATTGTGGAAAGTATGCAATGTTTATTTTGTCGCTTTAACATGCTTTTAAAATTAAATTAACAAAACGCTGTCGAAAAATCCACAGTCGACTGGAAGATTAAGCGCGGTTAATGGAATTACACCAGACTGTTATTTGATATAATTATGTAAATTACATTTAAAGAAGTAATCGAGAAAGGAGATTATGTAGCATCGTTTTCAAATGCACGAAAAGTCGATGCAGTATTAGGACGTAGTTAAAAGTTGTGATGGACATCACGATCTACATGTAACATGTGACTTAAGAGAACTCTGGAGGCCATTTCAAGAAAGAGGTAACTGGGCTCTAAAAAGTGAAACTGGCCGTGGGACGACTCGATTGCATCACCGAGACTGTTGACAGAACACGAGTGTCTTTAATGTCATTTGACTTGTTTCCAGCATGGCTATTTACGAAAACGTACACTGCAACTGATGCATATTTACCAACATATTTAAACGCTTAAATTGTTAGAGTGATGACATCCAGTGGAATTTCGTGTGAGTTTTTGCACAGGGACACCACTCTGCATGTACAGGTATTTCAAAGATACAAGGTAGGCATATAAAATACACGACAAGAAAAAAAAAACATTTACAGGAGTGATTGTTAATTCCCTGCCACTTATTGATGAAAATAGTGAGAATATTTCCGTTCAACTTAACCATGCTCATATATTATACTGTTTATGAATTATCAAGTTTAGGATGCTAATTAACTGAATCAAAATCAGCGGTTCATAAGCAATATCGTGGCTCATTTCGATATTGGGTTTTTAAATATTCGATTCTGTAGTGTGAAATGTATTGCATAAAATGTTTGACGTAGTACTTCACCTGTCAAACCGTTTACAACTTTGCAATTTTACTTGATATCATTTATTTATGATCATATTCATTATTTGTTATCCTCGTTGTTTCAATAGTAAAATGATTTTGATTGCAATAGTGTGGGATTCCCTTCATTTTAAAGAGATCGCTAAAGACGTTGGTGAACCGTGAAATACAAGTAGATTTTTTTCTTCTGCCACTTTATTCAAATATGTGGTTATTATAAACGTATGGTATTTTCTTCACTGTGATGAGGACGAGGACGACGACAGAAGGCAGAAAAGACGAGAGAAAAACAGGGCAGCTGCACAGAGGAGTCGCAAAAAGCAAACGCACAGAGCTGACAGACTACATGAGGTACTTTTGTAAAGCGTTGGTACAGACATACGGCACAAGCCATGCCTGAAAAGCGGTTTTATAGACAGACAGCATTTTTATAGAGGAAAAACCGTACGCGGTTAATCTGAGCATACATCTACAGAGCAGTTTTAAGAGCACTCATTGGCATTGTCAGATATGTGAAATATATGGTTTTATTCTGCTGCCCAGAATCTTTGTTGTTAAATTTAACTTGTTACAATGTTGGAAAATATCTGCACAATATCTGCAAATCACAAATCTTGTGTGATGTGTAAAGACTGGAGGTTGTTGTGTTTTGGCACTTTGCGTTGGTTATTATGACTTTCCCTCACCTACTGGAGAGGGGGAGGGGGTTTCAACACTGTGAATACTGAAAGATTTTGGCTTGTCCTTCTACTTCCTTCAGGAGTATGAGTGCCTGGAGCAGGAGAACCTCTTGTTAAGGAAGGAGGTTCAGACTCTCACAGAGGAGCAGAGGCGTCTGACAGAGGCCCTCAGGGCCCATGAAGCTCTCTGCCCCATTTTACACTGTTCTGGCACCATGATGTCATCTCCAAGACTAGAGGTTCTTGCTGGAGGTCTACTGAGTTAGGGCTGCAGAGCTTCACCCTGGTGATGAGAGACCAAACTGTTTGTTATACTCTATAACCAGCTACATAGGATTGAAAAAAAAATCTGAATGGCTGGAAGAACAAGTCACATTCCTGTGGAGTGTTGTTGAGCTGAGTGTTGCAGTTGTTACTGTCACTGATTAAGAAAATTTATATTAATTAATTTGGACTATAGAATCATCAGAATATAATACCAAAATATTTGCATGTTTATCTCCAGTAATATAACCAATTCAGGCAAAGTTTAATAAAATTTTATTGTCTTGATTTACATTAAGTTTCAAGTGAAACCCAGTCTTTGTAACATTTTAGTGCAGTGAATTCTTTTTTTGTAATTAGGAATATGTCCTTTTTTGAAACTAATAAAGTTGTGTAACATTTCAAACCACCTTCACATACTTTTGCACAAAAGTTGAGTGGAACTCTTAAACCATTAGTCTGGAGAGTAAACCGTTAACATAATGAAATAAACCAAGGAAAAACAATCAGACTTTTATTGCCAGTTACACAAGGGCTGGTAAATTATATAACATA